>OZ024823.1:115572934-115867693 GCA_964016985.1 Anodontia alba
TCATATTATTGGTTCCCTCCGAGTAAATAGGGAACCAAAGAACTTTAACGAGCAAGAAAAGCATTTTAAACCTGTAAGTCCGCCAGATTGACTAATTTCATTGTTTTTCATCAGTGCATGCTGTAATATCATATGTGTTCATAAAGAAAACTCGGCGGACCTAACCAGCATGTGCAGGCATGCGCAGCACTATATTTCCGTTGGTTTCATGATCCTGTACGATCTCTTTTCACTCGTCCTGGTCCAGTCATATGGCAGTTCGAACCTAGTAATTATCTTCCAAAACCTGGATAAAGGCGTCCCTCGGTCAACAAACTTAGGGAAGGTACACATTCTGTCTTTGATACTAGGCAAATGCCATGTTTGCTTAAAGTTGACAACATTGTACTAATTTTCCACATCTATCATTATGTGCCTTTAATGTTCTTTAAAGTATGACTAAGTTCAAAATGTTAAGCATTACGAAAACACGCCTATTCAAATATATAGAAAATTTTCACCCCCAAAAAATGAAAATTTTCAGATAAAAAACTCTGATATTTTTTCATATTTCTGCTCAAAACATAGATTGTGGGTACTCGTTAGAACCGCCTCGGCGAGGCGGTTCTAACGAGTACTCACAATCTATGTGTTTGTGCAGAAATAAGAAAAATATTGTATACCCCTGTAAACCCCAGTTTTACTGTATAAAAGTGGGGTTTAATGGGGTCAAAATCATATAGGCGTGTTTTCGTGATGGTTTTGTGTCTTTATATTTTTATTTCAAAGAGGGTCGGTGCTTAAAGTACCACAATAGCACCAAATATAATTGAAAAAAAAAAAAAAAAACTACCATGAGCGCGTCACACAAAACTGGAGATAGACACGTAACTAAAGCTCAGATTAGCAGGACCATTGGCGCAGTCTGACTCACTGTTCGTTTATGTACAGAGACATCAGGAGACACTGGCGAAAAGCGGAAACCTTATTGTAATTGTATGGACACCCTGATAGCGATCTTCACTGCTTGCAAATGCTTTTAAGTCCATTTTTCCGGATACGTATATATATGATGAAAGCATCACGAAAACATACCTATGTAATTTTGACCCCCTTAAACCCCACTTTTATATGGTAAAACTGGGGTATACATTATTTTTCTTATTTCTGCTCAAAACCTAAATTGTGGGTACTCGTTAGAACTGCCTCATTGAGGCGGCTCTAACGAGTACCCACAATCTATGTTTTGAGCAGAAATATGAAAAAAAAAAATATCAGATTTTTTGTCTGAAACTTTCAGGTTTTGGTGGTGAAATATTCAATAGTTTTGAATAGGCGTGTTTTCGAAATGGGCTGTCAATAGTTACCTATTATCCCGAAGCATTGGGACAGACAGGCCTTAGCAAACAGATCAGACGCCACAGATCAGGGTCGACATTTCTAGACAATCCGCTGGGAGTAAAAAGTTCCAATTTTAGGACGATATGGTAAGAAGTTAATGTGTCCGGATCACTGATCATTCAAGAGGTTGTGACAGGAAAAGTAAAAAGGTGATCGCCCAGGTCATTCACTGAAGTTTGACCACTTGTATGTATGCATGGTCTACTCTATATCTCACACTATGCATTGGTTATGCAATGGAGGCCTTGATCCGACTGTACGATGCTCGTTCTAATCCCTGTCTTTGTAGCCCGCATGTAGCAAGGGCATTTTATCTTGTGCTGCACATCACATGTATTCGATTGTTACATTCATTACCTGCTAGTACTTCACTGTTAACCCTTGCCATGCCGAATAAATTAAGATGCCACGGCCACTTCTCATTGTCAGTCAATTAGATCCCTTGATCCAGATTGTTGATATAAATTCACATTATGGCTGAATGGCAAACAGTGTAGATCCAGATCATAACCCACTGATCTGGATCTACACTGTTTGCAAAGGCAGTGCATATCGGGGTTCAGCAGGACCAGAGTCAAGAGGAATGAATAAACTTGGTAAATTTGGTCATTTATACAAGGGATACAACTTTTCTGACTTCCTGTTTACTTATGACATTACCTCCCTTGAAAGCTTATCATTATCCCTTAAAATCTACTTGGAGAATCCTGTTACAAATGATACATGTACGATGCCTTGCTTTGGATCAGGAGATACAAATAAATAAGTACAGGTAATACAAAAATATTCCGGTTTTTTTTAGAATGAAAAGCTCGTTCGGTTTTAGTCGGTATTTGTCCTCGTTTCAGGGCTCAGTCATCTTTAGAAATAGGAATAGTCGGAAAACCCGTCTACTGCCGTCAAATGCCATTGTTACGGCGGCCGTGTATACTCACACGGCTGCCGGGTGTATAAGGTGTCGGACAACCGGCAGACGGGTAAATAACCAGCGGCTGCTGTCACTGCGGCCGTATATGAAACATGAATTTTGACCAGTTGCTCGATAGTAGTACTATATGGAATATTTTGATGAGATTTTATAGATGTATAGAATACTATAAGTTGCAAATTCTGGTTTTTGAGTTATCTACTCTTGATATATGTAAAAAAAAATCAGTTTTGGCCAAAGTTCTTTTATTGAATATCTTAATAAAATTTTACGCTTAAAAAATACTAAGGCCAAGCTACTACTCTGGTTATTTAAGTTCTTAAGTTATCTGCCCTTACTATATCTGATAAATAGTTTTTTTTCCCTGTAGATTTTACCAAATACTTCTTGTTCTCGTTGTCTTTCAGTTCCATAATTATTTTCGTCACATACATGTAGTGTATCCGTTTTTATCACGTTTATAGTAGTAAAACCCATTACTCACTCTGAGAACGGATCGACTAGAAAGCATGTTATCGGAAAAGGAAAGAAGGGCCGGGGAATATCGGCCACCTTTCGAAAACTTTTCCCTTAGAACCTTTGCGTAACATTTTCAAGGTCTCGATGAGCTAAAACGTTGTAAAGATACGTCGAATTCATCTGAGGAGACAAAGTTTCGATTATTGTTATAACCAAGAGCCGGTATATTGGCTGGTTTTAATGTGGCGGTCGTTGTGGGGTGTATCGGACAGTCAAACAGATTCATTCATCGGTATAAAATATCTCGACATACTGTTTGAATAATTTCCGCCCTTTAACAATACAACCTGTTTGCTATTCCCAGTATACCCCAAATAATAACAAGGACATGCTTTGAAAAAATGGATGCCCAAGAATGACACAATGATTATCGGGATTGCGCATGCACGAAAAGAAACAACCGCCTCTCTACCGGAGCCTTTCAGAATTTAATTTCTCCACTGAAACCTCAAGATCGGAAGATCCAACCTCACCGTTGATCCAGATACACACTACTGTCGCTAACTAATCTACAAAATCTACCCCAAGTCGTCATTTTCCTTCAAATTCGGATATTTTCAACACAGATCATGGTCATCCAGAAGCTTGACTCCTCTGTCATGGCGCCTTTGTGATCGAGATTGTAAACAAAGTAACCCATCTACCGGACATCACTATTTCTACATCCGCTGAGGTAAAAATGTAAACATTCATGAAAATCAACTGTTCATTCCAACTTTTCCCCATCATCTCTGCTTTACTCAGCTTAGCAGCCAGACCAGGTGAATCTCCTTACACTGCTTGTCCATTGTCCGTGCCCGAAAGCTGTATTACGTGCATTACACAAACAGTGTTCAAGGATGTTGTGAGGTCTTACACTCTAGGGTCCTACCCCACCCACTTTAATTGGGATATGTCAGGTTCCAGGGGGAATAGCGAACATGATTCTACAAGGTATCCATGCGGAGTCTGTGAAGAAGAAGTAGTGGACTTTGATGCTCGGGCAGATGCTTGTAACTCATGTGACAGATGGATCCGCAAATCATGTGTTGGAATGCTGACGGCTGAGTATGACCAGCTTGCTGAAACTTCACAACCCTGGTTCTGTCCAGATTGTGGGACTGCTCATCACTCATCTGTGATTTACGACATACCAGTATCGGATGTTAGTGACAAGACCAGCAGTCACTCAAGTATCAGTTCAGAAGATGCTATCACATCACCACAGCCATCAAGTTTCCAACAGTCATGTGCTTCCAGTTTGTTTGATTCTAGTATTAACTCCATTGACAGTGCAGGTGCTACATCTTCTCCACAACCAACGAGACCTTCCCATGCCACAAGTCAATGTAAAAGATCCTTGCGTATTCTAGTGATTAACTTTCAGAGTGTGAGGAAGAAGGGGAAAAACATCTACATACTCGTTGAGACCACATGCCCGGATGTCATCCTCGGGACAGAAACTTGGCTGTCGAATGACATTCCCTAATCCTACTTTTTTTGACCAAGGCCTGGGTTATATAGTACACAGAAGGGACCGCCCCAACGACCCTCATGGAGGTGTTCTGATTGCTGTTAAGAACAACCTGGAGATGACAAACATCAATGAAAGTAGAGATCTTGAGTTAATCTCAGGTACGCTAAATATTACAAAGACAAAGAAGATGCTGCTGTGTGTACACTACAGGCCCCCCTGACAAAACCAGTGAAGTATATCTACAGCAAGTGAAGGATGAACTCTCAGCACTGAAGAAGAAGCACAAGAATGCCATCTTTATCATTGGAGGTGACTTTAACCTACCAGATATTGATTGGGACAAAAACACAGTCTCCAACAAATATATTACACACGGTTTACTGGCTACCCGCATAGAGTCAGCCAGACCTACCTTGACATAACACAGGAACTTGGACTTGAACAGATGGTGAATTTTCCCACCCGCCAAGAAAACATCCTAGATTTGGTCTTCGTTTCACATCCTGGATACAAGATCCGATGCAAGCCACTTCCGCCTATAGGGGAGAAGAGCGACCATGACATAGTGCTTTACGACATGTCATACCAAGTGCACCGTGCCCGACCACCACGTCGCAAGATCTTCCTGTGGAAAAAGGCTGATTTGAATGGAATAAAGAATTCTATCAATGTGGCTAGCTCTGCCTTCAAAAATACAGAGTTTGACAGCATTGAGGGTATGTGGGCCTCTCTAAAGACTGCAGTTACAACAGCACTGGAGCAGCATGTCCCAACAAAGATGCCAAGAACTCGTCGCACTCATCCCTGGACCAACACCAACCTCAGAAGAATGATGAGGAGAAAGCAAAGAGCCCATAGGAAAGCGAAAAAGTATGGCCAAACAAAAGATTGGGACAGGTTCAAGAAGCTACAGTCAGAAGTCCAGCGGTCATCCCGTTCGGCACACAGAAGGTACATGGCAGATGTTGTTAGCAATGATCTGAAGGAGGACTCGAAACGGTTTTGGTCTTTTGTCAACAGTAAACGACAGGAGTCTACTGGTGTTGCTCCATTGACCAACAAGGATGGCTACCTACAAAGTGACTCTACAAAGAAGGCAGAAATCCTCAACGAGCAATTCCAGTCAATCTACACAGAAGAAGACACAGACAACATCCCGGATAAAGGTCCAAGCCCCTTTGCCTCCATGAACAACATCACCATCAACCTTAATGGCGTAAAGATGCTACTCAAAGAACTTCGGCCGTTTAAAGCTTCAGGCCCGGACGGGATACCGACTTTCATTCTGAGAGCTGCAGCCGATGAAGTCTCACCCATGCTGACTCTGATCTACCAGCGTTCACTTGACGATGAATGTGTTCCTGCTGACTGGCGAGAAGCTCTAATTGTACCGCTGTATAAGAAAGGAACACCTACCTTCCAATTACAGACCTGTCTCCCTAGCCTCAGTGGCCTGCAAGGTGTTGGAGCATATTGTTCACAGTAACATCATGCGGCATTTTGATCAGCTCAACATTTTGACAGATAAACAACATGGATTCAGGAAACGGCGATCTACTGTCAAACAGCTAATAGACACCATCCAAGGCATCACTAGCAAACTTCGCTCAGGAAAGGACCAGGTGGATCTTATCCTACTGGACTTTGCAAAAGCCTTGACAAGGTTCCTCATCAGAGGCTTTTGTATAAGCTCAGCTTCTATGGAATCCGCGGAGGTACCCTTACCTGGATAGAAGCATTCCTTGGGCATAGAAAGCAGCAAGTGTTATTGGATGGAAGCCGATCCCAGCAAGTTGCTGTCATCTCAGGCGTTCCCCAGGGGACTGTTTTAGGTCCCCTGCTATTCCTGGCCTTTATTAATGACCAACCTGAAGCCGTCAGAGACTCTGATCCTCGCCTCTTCGCGGACGACTGCCTGCTATACAAACTCATTAAGTGTGATGCTGATGCAGAGTCTGTCCAACAAGATCTACAAGCCTTGGAGGAATGGGAACGAAAGTGGCAGATGAAGTTCCACCCTGAGAAATGCCAGGTCATCCGCATCATCACCAACAAGCGACACGAGAGACACACAGAATACAGGCTCCATGGTCACACACTTGAAGTTGTTGACAGCGGAAAGTATCTCGGTGTCACCACCAGCGACGACATCAGCTGGCACAAACATGCGGTTGCTGCAAAGGCATCCAGAACTCTGGGATTCCTGCAACGAAACCTAGGAGAATGCACCATGAAAGTCAAGAGCACAGCATACACCTCGCTCGTGAGACCGGTACTGGAGTATGCCTCTCCAGCTTGGGACCCTACCAGTTCGGAAGATATCACGAAGCTCGAGAAATTACAGAGGCAGGCAGCTCGCTTTGTCCATGGCAATTACTCTGAGAGGAATCCTGGATGCTTAACCCGAATGGTTAACTCTCTTGGATGGGAGACACTCGAAAGTAGGAGGAAAAAGGACAGACTGGCAACTCTATACAAGATTCGGCATGGAGCAGTCGACATGGACACTTGTGACATACTGCGGCTAAACGACAGACGCACCAGAGGTCAGCAGAGACTATACCAGCCAGCCACTGTCAGCATATACAAGAACTCCTTCTTTCCCAGAACCATCCAGGACTGGAATCGCCTACCAGCTCAAGTTACAAACTCCCAGTCCATCGAGGAGTTCAGAGTCGGCCTCAGTCTTCACCAGCCGACTCCTAGAAGCTAAAGGGACAACCATGTTTTAACTGCTTTTATCAACTGATTTTAACTGTTTTTATCTGGAAGAGGAGGTTGTCTCTTTTCCCCTACGCTGGTCAACAGTACATTCTGGCAAGAATTCTGACCATTATCCGGAAGAAGAGAAGAACAAGTGAAATTCTCCTCGTAGACCAGCCTGGTAACGACAATTGATTGTGTTGGGGTTTTACGACACGACAACCCTTGTGGGTCCTTTTGTGTCGTCTACCAGAGAAGGAATAAAATAGATAGAAAAGATAGTAGAGGAGATGAAAGAGAGGTACAGGGAAGAAAGAGGAATAGGAATGAAAGGGAAGAAACAGAAATAAAAACATTCCCCTCTACCCTGCTACAAGGGTAGCAAGCCTTACCCAACTGTAAGCCAGTATCAGTTGGACGCCCCGGTGGCGTAAGATACATGACACCTTCGCAACACACAACCACTCCCATCCTCGGTAACCCAGGTGTGACCCACTACATTACAATTCATTCATCATTAATGAATGAAGTAACGTAATGGGTCACACCTGGGATACCGAGGATGAACCACCCTCTAATAACTACAAGCTTTGTCGCATACGGACATTATTGGCTGTAGTTTCTAGGGTCAAACTTACATAACTACGGGCCTCTGACACAGAGAGCAGTCAGCTTACGAATGCTTGTGTCCTTAGCTACCCATTGAGCGCACAGCAAAGACTCTCATCAGACTAGGCGGATGCCCAGGCTGATCTGAGTCTTCGCTGGGCGCATATGCCATTTTGTTGGTTTTGTTGTGCGCTGGCTGATATCTTATTGGCATTATGGCATTTTGTATATGCATTCGATGTCAACAGCAAAAATACAAGCTAGATGAAAAATCCGCATGACATAATCTGGGTCATCGGTGTTCATACATAACAGTATAGATCTGTGCAGAAGCAAAAATGAACAATTCACAAATCCATTGCTGTAATAACCTTATCGAACACAATAATTACTTATCATTTTCCTTAAATCTGAACGAGTCCATTTCAAGGCCTATTACTTTGTCTAAATGTGTGAATTACTGGCAAAAAAAAAAAAAAAAAAAAAGAAGAAGCTCTGATCCTTATCAGAAGCCGCGTTCTGTGCGTTCAGTGTGGGTCTTCTCTGTTTGCGCAGGCCTGATTGTCCGAATGCTGACAAATAATGTACAATACACAGATGCATGTAAATTCACAAACTGGCCTTGATTTTTGTTGTTCGTTGATGAGTAACGCATAAACGGAGCTCTTGCGTCATAGACCAGATCAGAGAGTTGTTTACGTAGTCTTATCTGATTTTCGTTTTCGGATTACAAAAGCAATGGCTACAACAGAAAATGTCGAAGAACAGAGATAGTCATAAACAATTGAGGTGATTCACGCCGACGCATATGGGAGGTGACTTAAGGGGACTGAATACACTTGGTAGATTTTCAGCCATTTTACACAAGGGAGTCATTTTCTGACTTCCTGATTGCTTTCCTACACACCGATCCCCTATGGGAGCAAATTCTTTCCTTATAGAGTAGACTAGTTTTCAGCAAGGAGGCAAAACATTTGACAGTCACCTTCCCCCATCCGCGCCCGCCCTCACCCACACTCCCCCTGAAAGTGTACACGGGATTCAATCCCTTAATGGTAATTTTTCTACATTCCATATCATTAGAGTTATTCATTGTTGTTGTTGTTGTTTTTTTTTTTTTTTTTGTTTTTTTTTACTGTGCAACTGACCGAATCTCTCTTGCAGGTTTACTTACTGACTACGGTTGCAGTTTACCTTTCACAAGCTTTGGAGGTTATACGAGTATATTTCACACGGTTTACTGGCTACTTTTACAGCTTTCATTTCAAAAGAGCTTACTGGTTATTATTAGAGCGTACATTTTACACGGTGGCTACTTTTACATGCAGCTTGCATTTCACAAACTTTATTCACTACTTGTAGAGCTTACATTTCAAAAAAGCTAACTATCTACTTTTAGAACTTACATTTCACAGTGTTTCTGGCTACTTTTGGAAACTACATTCCATTGATCATTCGGCCCTTAAGGTTACATTTGAGCCGGGGCACAGCATTTCCTGCAAACCTTGCATGTGCGCCCAGCGAGAACGCAGATCAGCCTGAGCATCCACACAAGCTAATCCATTACGAAAACACGCCTATTCCAATATACTGAAAATTTCATCACCAAAAACTAAAAGTTTTCAGATAAAAATTCTAATATTTTTTTCTTATTTCTGCTCAAAACATAGATTGTGGGTACTCGTTAGAACCGCCTCGGCGAGGCGGTTCTAACGAGTACCCACAATCTATGTTTTTGAGCAGAAATAAGAAAAATAATGTATACCCCTGTAAACCCCAGTTTTACTATATAAAAGTGGGGTTTAAGGGGGTCAAAATCATATAGGTATGTTTTCGTAATGCAGAGTCTTCACAAAACATTCTATAGGTTGCCAAGGATCCAAAGCGTCTTGACATTACGAAAGCACGCCTATTCAAATCAATTGAAATTTCACTGTAAGTTTTCAGATAACAGTTCCGATATGTTTCATAGTTTTGCTCAAAACGTAGATTGTGGGTACTCGTTAAAACCGCCTCGGCAGTGTTTGAGCAGAAATAAGAAAAATAATATATACCCCTGTAAACCCCAGTTTTACCATATAAAAGTGGGGTTTAAGGGGGTCAAAATTATATAGGTTTGTTTTCGTGATGAAGCGGACAACGAAGACTCTGATCGACCTACGCTTTCGAGCCTACGAGGATACCAAGTTTGATCTGAGTCTTTGCTGGGCGCACATGCAATCATGTAAAAAGTTGAGCCCCGGTTCAATTTACTGACAGTTTCACAGTACTTGGAGACTATCACATTACCAAACTTATACTAAATACGTTCTGAAACGGAATATTGTTTGACATGTGTACTTCTGTTGGTCTTTTCTCTCCTATCTTGATTTTTGCGATAAAAACTTTGTTCTTAATCATATCAAGATCTAACTTTTTGTTGTCTTTGTAATGTATCGGTTGAACAAGGGCGTTACTCTTCCTATAATTGTCCTGTTTACAAAATTGAAAGGTTCATATATAATTTGACTTAATTTTCAGCCCAAACTCAGTAAACCCTAAATACTGTACTTATTCAAAATATTTGGACACCTTATCAATTTACCATTCTTATTTTGAAAATGAAAATAAAATATTTTACCACATTTGATGTGTCTTAAACTTGCTGGATAAATGATAACACCTCCAAATTGAGCTAGCGCATGACAAAACCAACAAAATGGCATGTGCGCCCAGCGAAGACTCAGATCAGCTGGGCATCCGCCCAGTCTGATCAGAGTCTTCGCTGACCGCATGAAGAAAGCGGATCCTTAGCTACCCATTGAGTGCGCAGTGAAGACTCTTATCAGACTGGGCGGATACGCAGACTGATCTGAGTCTTAGCTGGGCGCACATCCATTTTGTTGGTTTTGTCGTGCGCTGGCTCAATTTATAGTAAATACAAGGGTACATGTATGTAGGGTTTGCATTATTAGGCGTGTTATCTTAATTTTGCATGTGTTTAACCAGCTTCTCAACTTGTTGGTTACTTTGCTGTATAAGAAAGAAAAACATGGATATTTTAGTTATATATCGGCTTATCTAGAGCAGTGACCAACACTTTTAAATTTCACATAGACTTCATTACGAAAACACGCCTAATATAATTTTGACTCCCTTAAATCCCATTTTTATATAGTAAAACTCGGGTTTACAGGAGTATGCATTAGTTATCTTATTTGGCTAAAAAACGTAGATTGTGGGTACTCGTTAGAACCACCTCGCCGAGGCGGTTCTAACGAGTACCCACAATCTACGTTTTTAGCAGATATATGAAAAAAAAAATCAGAATTTTTATCTAAAAATTTTCCGTTTTTAGTTGTATAATTTTCAATATATTTGAATTGGCGTGTTTTCGTAATGTATTATCGTAATTAGACCGTAGCGTCAGACCTGGGTTTACACTGTTTGCTAAGTTCTGTCCGTCCAAATATTTGTGGCAAACACAGTACTATTACTTTAATATTTCACTTATTGAACTGTTGAACTACACTATAGAAGAAGCGGGATCTTTAATTCCAGTTTTGATATGATGTATGATATGATATTGAAAAAACGATTTTCTGGACCGATTCACGTATAAAGAAAGTATATTTTCACTTGTTTAGATATTCAAAACTTAGCACGACACCTAACACCGAAAGAAACAACGATCACACAGTTATTGAGAATTATTTTTGTGTTAATGAGTTGCCATAAGAGTTGGAAAAGATATGCTTTGGTAAGTGATTCGATTCCTTTGTGCTTTTAAATTTCTAAGATGAATAGTTTTATTTTTTAAAAAAAATTGGTGAATATTATAAATGTCACTGTTAATAATAATAATAATAATAATAATAATAATAATAATAATAATAATAATAATAATTATTATTATTATTATTATTAATATTATCATTTGTACTACTATTATTGTTATTTTGCATAAAACCTAATAAGATTAATAATGATGATAGTAATATTAATAACAATCATTATGTTAATAATAATAATAGTTATAACAATGATAATTATGTAAATAATAATAATAATAATAATAATAATAATTATTATTATTATTATAATTATTATTATTATTATTATTATTATTATTGTTTTAGTTGTTTTTGTGCCGAAATACGAAAAGTAGTTTTTCTTCATATCCTTCTCATCTAGAGTTATGTAAGCTGTGGTATTTTCACCATATAATACGGCATCACGAAAACATGCCTATGTAATAATTACCCCCTTAAACCCCACTTTTATATAGTAAAACTGGGGTTTACAGGGGTATACATTATTTTTTTTATTTCTTCCAAAAACATAAAGTGTGGGTACTCGTTAGAACCGCCTCGCCGAGGCGGTTCTAACGAGTGCCCACAATCTATGTGTTTAGCAGAAAGAAAAATAAATATCAAAATTTTTATCTAAAAAAATTTCATTTTTTGGTGGTAGAATTTTCAGTATATTTGAATAGGCTTGTTTTCGATATGAAATTAAGAAGATTTTGGCTATTAAGCACCTTGAGACACACTTATTATAGACCAAAACTAATGCTACTAGAAGTACCAAACAAACTGAAAAGCTAGTTTAAGGACTGAAAATCCTCATAATAATGTAAGCCCCTATATATCCCTATTTTCAGTATAGATAATGGGAGAACATAATGGAACATATTACATAGACTTGTAAACGTAATGCATTCAATGGATTTTTTTTATTATTATTTTGATTATTTTTCCTGCACCCCCTGTTTTGTATAGATAATGAAAATGTTCTAAAATGAATGAGTCTTCAAAGCCTAAGTAATAACATAAGTACACTTAAGTACGATTTGCAAATAGTGCGGAATGAGGTGGTGCTGTATAAATACATCGGCCTAGAGATCGTGAGGTATCGAGTTCGAATGCCGCAAGTTCTGCCATGTTGTGTTATATCCTTGAGCAAGATGTTTTCTCGATATTATAGTGTAACCATTACGAAAACACGCCTATATAAATATATAGAAAATTTCACCTCGAAATACTGAAAATTATTTTCAGATAAAAAACTCTGATAGTTTTTATATTTCTGCTCAAAACATAGTTGTGAGTACTCGTTAGAACCGCCTCAATGAGGCGGTTCTAACGTGTACCCACAATCTATGTTTTTGAGCAGAAATAAGAAAAATAATGTATACCCCTGTCAACTCCAGTTTAACTATATAAAAGTGGGGTTTAAGGGGGTCAACATTATATAGGTATGTTTTCCTGATTGGTATAGAGATCACTTCTGTAGCTTTACTGTAGAAGCCGGTTATTATGGCGACATGCGTGGAGTTTTCCAAATCCACAACAGCATAGGCAGGAGACAATACTTCATAATATGTCACTTGGTGGTAATGTTTACACTGCCTTTCTAGATACGAAACAGGCTTTTGATTGCGGATGACACACAGGTTTATTCATCAAATTAAACCAATTTGGAATATAAGGTAAAATTTGGCGGCTTATCATAAACTCTTACCAAAATCTGAAACGTGTCGTCTATGTTAATTCCCACCAGTCAGACTGGTCCCAGTACATCAGGGCGGGGTGCAGTCGGGATTTTACTACCTGGTATACATTGATGAACTACTAGACTTGTTACAAAATAGCCAATATTGGGCAAAATTTCTCATATAGATTGCGCTTGTGCAACGTTTGCAGACGAGGCGGTTCTAACGAGTACCCACAATCTATGTTTTGAGCAGAAATATAAAAATCATCAGAGTTTTTAATTGAAAATTTTCAGTTTTTGGAAGTGAAATTTTCAATATATTTGAATAGGCGTGTTTTCGTTATGAGAAAATTCTTTCCTTTTAGTGTAGACTACTTTTCAGAAGGGAAGCATAAACGGTTTTGACAGAGTAACCACGCCCCATCCCCACCACCGACCCCATCCCAACCCCATCCACCCCCATCCCCATCCCGTCTTGAAAGTGTATTAAATCCCCTTAAACTGACTTGACCTTGTGGTATTCCGAAGCAACATCTATGATCTTGTTTTCGAATCTCCCGGGTTTCAAGGGCAACAACCTACGTAATCAATATGGTGACATGCACATAATTGCAACTGGATAATTTGTTCGGATTTTGCAAAAATCATGAAGAGTGCACAATGCAATGAAAAATCATTAAATGCATCCAACATGTCTAATTTGGTACTCTCTTTATCCCAAAGATGCAAACTCCATACACATTTTGGTTATTGCAGATACTTTGACCAAATCGTTCGCTTAAATGATTACAATGTAGCGTTATTGAATATCAACATGGATGGTCGGAGTGTTTGAATATACGATACGTTTCAGAAGCCCGATTTTTGAAAGGCCGACAGTCTGCATGTTAATGAATTTTGTACACTTAATTAATATTCTGAATTTCTAAAAAAAACCTAGTTAATTCGGCAAGATTCGTGTTGCTGGTGAAAAAAATGTGTATTGATCATCATTATGGCATTGGTTGTAGGGGATGGGGTTTTAGAAGTCTACAGGGATTGCCGCTGAGATAAAAGACTTCAAACTGTCTGTTGTGATACAAAGGCTTAAGGTCAACCGAACTAGCCTATGTAGTTACTGAGACATGTGAAATTAGACTGGGAATTTCTTCGTACATGTGTTGATAAACGTGTGGTGCAAAATGGGACGAACTTGTGGACAGGAAAATCTAGTATACCCCAACTTTGCCAAAGCGGATATGATAACAGAAAATTTGACATTTGCACGGGAACACACACACACGCACGCATGCACGCGCGCGCGCGAAAGAATGAAGGCACCAACCCCTGAAATTGCTTTCAAAGAGGCTATAATCTTCCTACCAAATGCCAATGATGTCAGGCCAAAAATATAAGTGCAGATCTCCAGGAAAATCTACATTCATGAAGCACAACCTCCCGAGGCACCAAAATAAATAAATAAATAAAAATAAAGAAAGATGAAGATCAAATAAGGATAGAAAAAAAACGCGACATATGAAACCAGACGTACAGACAAAGAAGAAATGCAACAAAGGAACCACCTTGGAACGGTCAGAAGGAAAACTAACAGGGTGTGGCTTAAACCAGTTTTAATCACGCGAAAACTCACCCTTAATTCTAATTCAGCTCCAAATTACAAATATGTGTTTGATCCACATTAAGAGTCTATGTATCACTAAAACATATCTATACGAGCGTACAATTTTGACCCCCTTAAACACCATTTTTATATAGTAAAACTGAGATTTACAGGGGTATACATTCTTTTTCTTATTTCTATGTTTTGAGCAGAAATATGAAAAATATGGAAGTAACGCCCCACAAAATTTAAATAAAAAATAAAATGAAAAAAAAAAAAAAAAAAAAAAAAAAAAAAAAAAACGGAGTGTCAACTATAAATAGCCCAAAAACCCCGTTAAATTGGCTATTTACAGTCAACTGTCATTAGCTAAAAACGCTGAAAAAATAAATAAATAGTACACTGTCAAGAAGACATTGACATCAAAATTTTCAACCGCAGAACCACTGATAACAATAAAGCCATGAAATTAAACAAAAAGGGCGGAAAACTATTAGCTGCTAGTCCTCTAATACGACCAAGGTACACTTATATTTACTCAAAATATTTTATTGATATTTTTCATTCGTTTATTTGATCAAAGCGAAATTGAAACGTACGTTGTTTGATCGGACTTCAACTCAATTTCTCAGGAGATAACGACAATAAGCGTCCGCTTTCCGACAAATCCTATATTACACTGACCCGAAAAAGAAAGGCAACAATTCTGAACTGCAAATAGAAGTAAGATTCATCTATTATTGTTACCTGTTGAATATAAGTATACCTGTATATGCATGAACCTGGTGCACAATTTCCTGCATGCATACTTTATGTCGAAGAATAAAAACATCTAATATACACTCAGTTATAGATTTATACATGTATGCATGTTTTATGCTCTGGACCAGATTTACAAACATGTAGTATTCGTCTTCGTTTCTTTTATCACTTAGTGGTGTTGCATTTTCTTTTTGGGATAGTATACAAATCTATGATATTTATATGTTGGAAATTGATAAATATAGTTTAGATATTGTTTAAATCAACCCCATTTATTACGTAAATATTTTGCAATTGAATGGTAGAAATATTAAGATAATGTCTCCTTTTATATTTTGTTTTAGACTGCATTATAATGCATGAAATAATTTTAAGTATTTATTTATAGACGGTATTATAATCTTGATTACATTAATATTAAGGATGTTAGTGTTCCGGTATTTTGTAAAAATATTTTTATTGAGTCCCATCAAGTGAAAAGGTGTCTTCGAGTCAAATTTGATCATGGCCTTCGCTGTCCACATACATATTGCAATGGGTACATCACGAAAACATGCCTATATAAGTTTGAACCCCTTAAATCCCACTTTTATATCGTAAAACTTGGGTTTACAGGGGTATACATTATTTTTTTTGCTTGAAAACATAGATTGTAGGTACTCGTTAGAACCACCTCGGCGAGGCGGTTCTAACGAGTACCCACAATCTATTTTTGAGCAGAAATATGAAAAATATCAGAGTCTTTTTATTTGAAAATTTTCAGCTTTTGGAGGTGAAATTTTCTATTTACTTGAATAGGCGTGTTTTCGTAATGGGCAAAGACTGAGATGAGAATGTTCAGATGCGCAAAATGATCTGAATTCTGAGCTTGTGCCCTTCGCATACTCTAGAATACACCAAGGTCTTTTCATTTTATCTAGTAATCTTTTTAGTCTGTTTACAAAGCTACCGACAATTCCAACAGTAATTCTCTCATAATTAAATATATGCGAAGTATTGAGCTATAGGGTGAGGGAACCAGTCAATCCCGAGGGTTACTGTCTGGCATTACGAGGCTTGCCGAGTGATGTCAGACTGTGATCGCGAGGAACGGATTTTTCTATCTTTTCCTCGCACCAATGATAGATTCTTTTTCAAGTTTGGGAATAGGAAAAGTCACTAGGAGCTAAGTCCGGAGAATAGGCGGGGTGCGGTATTAGCTCGCACAGGGTTGCGTTTTGAACTTCTTTGGCCTCGGAGACCCCGGCCTTACACTCTGGCGACTTTGAGCTTTATTCTCTGGCTCATAATAATGGACCCAGGTCTCATCTACAGTCACCAGACGTGAAAGGAAATCATCTTCCTTTGATCTAAACCGCTTCAACAATGCGCTGTATACTGATGCTCTGGTTGCCAATTGCTCGTCGCTAAGGGATTTTGGGACCCAACGGGCTGTTAGCTTGCGCATACCCAAGCAATCATGTAAAGTTGTTGAAACGCTACCATGTGAAATGTGTAATGCATTCGCTATTTCTTCCACCTTAATTCGCCTATCAGAGTACACCAGATCCCATACTGTGTTACACATTTCTTCATCGGTGGCATATGATTGACGTCCAGACCTGGTTTCGTCTTCTAAAGACGTTCTACTGCGTTTGAATTCCCCAACCCAGAATTTAACTTGTGCATACGTTGGTGCAGAAGACCCATAAACATTGGTCAACTCGCAATGTATTTCCTGACCTGTTTTCCCTTTCAAATACAAGTACGGTACTCAACTTTTGACGGAAAGCTTACTTTTGCATCGCTAGCCTGGTTGACATTCAATATCTTATGAGTGAATGACACGATAAGGGTGCAATTTTGCCCCCAGGCCTAAAACATGTATTGAAACAAGGCGCATGAAAATCTTGGGTGTCTCGGTCAATTGGAAATGATATAGGTTGGTTACTTATTGACTTGCCCTCGTAAGCTATGCAAAATAGGATTTTTTACTTGGACCTTCATCTCACAATCCAAGTACTTGCTGTTGTTTGTTTCTCTTAAGTAATTTTGAAACTGCACATACTGTACATGTCCATAAATAAGTCAGTGATTTCGAAGTCTGAAAAGGAAAATGTATCATTTTAATGAAATTTTTACTTGAAATGCCTGTTTTACCTACTCAATTAATATGTGCAGATAGTTTTTATTGGTTGAAAATGTTCTTGGTTCAAGGCTTTAAAATTATATATATATATATATGAATTCATTGAACTCATTATCTTTGAAAAACCTGTTGAAATGGGCCCGTGGTTAAAAAAGTATAATTATGAGAAAAGAATACAGTCTAATAGCCGATTTGCTGGTTAGTAACGAGGAAATTAGTTGATTAATAATAGGTCCAATTTAGCCTTGCGAGTAGCCCCATTTTTGAAAGCGTTTCATTGCTATGAAGGCAACTTCTTTTTCAGAAAAAAATATTGCTATCTTTTGCAAAAAGCAACAAAATCCTTTAGGTCCTTCAGGTCCTTCAGTTTAAGGAGACTTGATACACTTCGTAGTTTTTATGCTGTAGTTTACAAGGGAAACAACTTTTGTGACTTCCTGTTTACTTGTCTGCCCATTGAAACCCTTCTGGAAAAGGACCTACTCTAATAGGAAAGAATTTGCTACATTTAAAGGGGTCCACTCTAAAAGGCAAGGCTTTGCTCCCTCTACATTTAAAGGGGTCCACTTTAAAGGGCAAGGCAAGGCTTTGCTCCCTCTGGAAGCCTTGCCTTTTAGAGTGGACTCCTTTTCAGAAGAGAGGTAACTTATTTTGACAGAGTTGTCTTTCCTGAATGGGTATCCATTCAGCTTTAGGAGAATACCAGACGTATATTTATTTAACACTGAGCAGGATGGCGCCTTAAGAAGACAAACATACATTAATACATACTCTTAGTGTGCGAGAAGAGCCCTTGTGCCATGTTTTGGCATCCAAAATTCAGAACAGTCTGCGCATCAGCGCAGCTTGGTATAAGCCTTAATTGCACATTTACAGAATTGTATACTCATAGAATACAGACTGAACCGACAAATATTGAAGACCCTAATCAGTCTACACGATGCTCAAGCTGGGTCTTCGTTCTTTGTATGATATAAGGACCTTTTTCTGCATGGAGCGTTAAATATGTTTTGACGGTAAGATTTATATTTTACATAAGCCCGGTCACTCAAGGAAGTGTCTCATAGTACACAAAGACGCCAAAATAGTGGTCGTGAGCTTGCTTTTGTATAATGCACTGCTTAAAGTTGTAGTTTTGGCGAACTTCGTCCTGTTAGTGCCGATGATCATTACGAAAACATGCCTATTTAAATAAACGGAAAATTTCACCCCCAAAAGCTGAAAAAATTCAGATAAAAAAAAAGATATTTTTCATATTTCTGCTCAAAACATAGATTGTGGGTACTCATTAGAACCGCCTAACCGAGGCGGTTCTAACGAGTACTCAAAATCTATGTTTTTGAGCAGAAATAAGACAAATAATGTATACCCCTGTAAACCCCAGTTTTACTATATAAAAGTGGGGTTTAAGGGGGTCAATATTATATAGGCATGTTTTCGTGATGTGTTACCAAGCTCCACACGGTTCACTTTAAGGGGAAAAGAAACATATTCAAAGAAAAGGGAGGTAACACTGTCAAAATTGTTTTGCTTTCCTTCTGAAAGGGGTCTGCTCCGAAAGGCCAGAACATTTTCATGCCTATTACGAAAACACGCCTATTCAAATATACAGAAAATTTCAACTCCCAAACTGAAAAATTTCAAATAAAAAAACTCTGATTTTTTCATATATCTGCTCAAAACATAGATTGTGGGTATTCGTTACAGCTGCCTCGGTTATATAGGCATGTTTTCGTGATGTACCCATTGCAATATGTATGTGGACAGCGAAGGCCATGATCAAATTTGACTCGAAGACACTCTTTCACTTGATGGAATTCAATAAAAATATTTTTTATAAAATACCGAACTCCTTATCCTTATTATTATCCGAGTCCTTATTTATTAAGGGGGTCATATTTATATAGGTATGTGCTCATGATGTAAAACGGAATAATGAGGCCAAACGGCGCACATCCTGATGAGGCTGAATACTTAGGGTCAATTCATGCAGTCTTACAGGAATGTGCGTCGTCCTTGAGGTCTTTAGGTTCCTATATAGTCCTTGAGGTCCTATATAGTTCGTCTATTACCTGATTCTTCTCTGTTCACGGCTATTTTTGATGCCGCAACTCAAATAAACTGTTCTTGCTGTTATACAGTGTAATAAAATTTGAAATTCGACACTTGACACTTGCAAATTAGATTGTATAATTTTGGTGATAAAGAAGAAAATAAGTCCTTCTATAACGGAGATATGTAATATACACCCAAAAAATTGCGTGAGTTGGCCCAGTAAACGATTCGCACCGTCTATTTATTGCGCAGTTTTGGCGATTATAATTATGTGATTTCACTTAAAAGTAATGATAAAAATCATTTCACTAAGCAAAACGGGCAATATATTTGGAATCCGTTTCTTGCACGCAATTTGTGAGTTCGTGTTACCTTCGGTTAGGACATGGTGACCTACAACATCTCTTTCGGATGTGCATCACGAAAACATACCTATATAATTTTGACCCCCTTAAACCCCACTTTTATATAGTAAAACTGGGGTTTACAGGGGTATACATTATTTTTCTTATTTCTACTCAAAAACATCGATTGTGGGTATCCGTTAGAACCGCCTCGGCGAGGCGGTTCTAACGAGTACCCACAATCTATGTCTTGAGCAGAAATATGAAAAATATCAGATTTTTTTATCTGAAAATTTTCCTTTTTTTGGTTGTAAAATTTTCAATATATTTGAATAGGTGTGTTTTCGTAATGGAGCAACGGTCATTGCAGGGACTGTCGTCAATAGTATCAATCGTGCATTTGCATGCACCTATCTATATAATAGAGTCGACTCTCGTTATCTCGACCTCGCTTATCTCGAATACTGCTTATCTCGAAGCAAAAATCTGGTCCCTTCTTAAACATGAAAATATAAAAACAGGTAACAAAATATTGTGGAAAAGAGGACTCCTCTTTTCCACAATATTTTCAATATAAATCTAACTTCAGGAGTCAAATTACATATACATTTGCTAAATATGGTTGGTCGATTGATTGTTTCCTCAGTTCTGCAAATCTGATATGTCGAGGTAAGGATATCACGAAGCATTTCACAGAGTCCCTTGGAATTCGAGATAACGAGAGTCGACTGTACATAGGCGTAGCTCTAATAACGCACATTCCTCTGGGAACAAAGTCTTTCCTATAAGAGTAAACCCAATTTTGGACACGATACTAGGGTGATTTTTCTAGGGTTTTTATAGATTTGCATAAACATAATGCCATTCCGCCACGCCACCGGTCATATTCGATTTTTGAAAAGTAATGAAAAGTGCAAATCTATTACAAGTAATAACCCAAAGAGAATATTTCAGGCTGTTTCTACTGAAAATTGTTTATCATTTCAAGCACACGTTTTTTCTATTAACAAAAGTGCAACTGCTTTGAATCTTACCATCTCTACGTTCCACATGATTAACATCACAAAAACACGCCTATATAATTTTGACCCCATTAAACCCCACTTTTATATAGGGTTTACAGGAGTATACATTATTTTTCTTATTTCTACTCAAAAACATAGATTGTGGGTACTTGTTAAAACCGCCTCGGCGAGGCGGTTCTAACGAGTATCCACATCTATGTTTTGAGCAGAAGTATGAAAAATATCAGAATTTTTATCTGAAAACTTTCATTTTTTTGGTGGTGAAATTTTCAATGTATTTGAATAGGCGTGTTTTCGTAATATATTCATTATTTGACACGAATTCCTTTATAGACGAATACATTACATATCTGAAGCTATTGTAGTAATTTCTACGGGGAAAAAATATAAATAAATATAATTCCATGACATTCCATAAACATAGATTGTGGATACGCGTTAGAACCGCCTCGTCGAGGCGGTTCTAACGCGTATCCACAGTCTATGTTTTTGTATAGAAATAAGAAAATGCATACCCCTGTAAACTCCAGTTTTACTATATAAAAATGGGGTTTAAGCGGGGGGCAAAAGTAGATAGGCATGTTTTCCTTCAGAACGCTATCACGCTGCGCGACGAGTGTAGATGACGTAACGTCACAAAATTTATTGACTTTATTTGAAAACGTCAAAGAGTATAAAGCAGAATCTGGAAAAAAAGGTCATATTTATGGTAAGTCATATATAAGTTAATATACACTGAGTCTAAAATACAATAAATATTTCCCTCGAGGCTTGCAAGTCTTATAAACAAACTCGTGCTAATGCACTCGTTTCTCTATCAGTTTGCAAACCTATCGGGAAATATCTTCTGTATTTGAACCCTTTTAACCCTACAGACCAACGCAGATGCCCATGCAAACGGACCGTCTCATCAGGATATACACTGTTTGCCATTACATGTATGTTTTTTCAGTTTGGACTGAAACTCCTGTTTTCAGCAATGGACCTGTCCAAATTCAATGATGAAAGGGGCTTCTGATGGCTTTTATGGAGAAAGGGTTACACTCAGCATGGATTAAACTACATATACATGTATCATATTGACGCAAATGACTCATGAATTGACGTGACGTTAACCAAGATATCATCATCAACCTATTAATAACTGTTCTAAAATGGACAACTTGTCTATTATTAATAGAATATCCCAGGATCTGGGCTAAATAGACGTCTGTGAGGCAATAAATATGTCTCATTCGCGATGACATCGTTAATTATTTATAGAAAAATATGAGTTTCTGGAAAGCTTTATTGATCAGTCATGATTATTTCATGTTTTACACCTTACAATATTTGTTATATAAGCCAGCATATGAGAAAAGGGTACATATCACATTGGCGACCAGCAAAGGCACAGGCGAGCCTGCGCATAAGCGCAGGCTCGCCTGTGCCTTTGCTGTTCGCAGACATGTAGTAGAGACCTTGAGGAAGCTTCAGGCAAAAATCGCATGTCTGTAGCCCAAATAGGGGACTGGGCTTGCGCATTTGAAGAACAACAAACCGGAAAACTATAAGGCCCCTTTTTCGAGTGCCAACTGTTGGTTACTTTTCATGTACAGCAGGTTCTCGTTATGTTTTTTTTTTTTTTTTTTGTGTGGTGGGGGAGGGGAGTGCGGGGGAGGGGGTAGGGTCCTGACTATTGTCTAACTGAACCCTGTCACCTGTCAGCAACTGCCGCACAAAGGTCTAAAATACTGTATTTACTCTAAGGACAGGCAACCTGAACAAACTGTGTAGAACCTGATCAAACCGCGTTCTGTTCGCCAGAAATCCATTTGTGTGGGTAATTAGGATTGTGGGTCATTGGACCAAACATCATTTGTAATGTGGTATTTCTGCCCAACACATAGATTGTGAATACTCGTTAGAACCGCCTCGACGAGGCGGTTCTATCGAGTACCCACAATGTATGTTTTTGAGCAGAAATAAGAAAAATAATGTATGCCCCATGAAACCCCAGTTTTACTATATAACAGTGGGGTTTAATGGGGTCAAAATTATATAGGCTTGTTTTCGTGATGATGTTCCTAGTTAATTGCCCAGCAAACACACAACATTGCAACGTCATTTCGACGTCGCAGCGACGTCGTGGCATCGGGCGACGTCGAAACGACGTTGTTGTGACATTGTATGTCTACTGGGTTAACTTCACAGCGGGAACGAAAAGTTGAGAACGTCACATCAAGGTCTATGCAAAATGGCATCATGCATCATCGAGGTTGATGCAACATTGTATAAACGCAATATGCCGGCTGAGAATTTACATCAACAATGTACTTAACCATTGCTTAAGTTTTTTATCAACATTGTTGTAATACCCAGTTTTTTTTCCCCATTGTCTCCAGTTCGTTTTCTCCTTTCTATTACTTTGTTCTTGGTGACACTGATAGTCGCAGATAAAACATAATTAATGCGGAACGTGAAAAAGGGCCTTTATGCCATAAGTAGAATTTACGAACTGGCAAGGGAGAAGACTGTCAAAATTGTTTTATTCCCTTCTGGAAAAGCGTCCAGTCTAAAGGAAAGGATTTGCTCCCAAAGGGAGCAAATTCTTTCCTTGTAGAGTAGTCCTTTTCAGAAGAGAGTTGGGATGCAGTCAAGCAAATCGGAAGTCACAAAAGTTGTCTCCCTTGTAGAAATTGTGGAACATCTACCAAGTGATTCATTCGCTATAAGTGAACAGCGAAAACATAGATTAACCCTGCACAGTCTGATTAGTGGCTTCTCTGTTCGTTGATACATTCTAATATATCCATTTATAAGAGGTTAGATTCTATAAGCGGGTTGCGAGACTGTGCGAATACACAGAATGTTTTAGCATTACGAAAACACGCCATTCCAAATATATAGATTTTCCACCTTTAAAACTGAAAATTTTCAGTTAAAAAAACTGATATTTTTTTTCATATTTAAGCTCAAAACATAGATTATGGGTACTCGTTAGATCCGCCTCGGCGAGGCGGTTCTAACGAGTACCGACAATCTATGTTTTTGAGCAAAAATAAGAAAAATAATATATACCCCTGTAAACCCCAGTTTTACTATATAAAAGTGGGGTTTAAGGGGGTCAGAATTATATAGGTATGTTTTCGTGATGGCCTGCAAAACCCACATATGACATAAGTACCTTTTTGTGCGTTGCGCGTCAGTAATGGCATCGTCCTGGTGAAAATGAAAACTGACATTTGACCTCTACGGCGCTATTATTCATGCTTATCCAAGCAGACTGGTCAAGGTTTTTGGCAAACACAATATTTGAATATTGTTAAACGCAGACAGGCAAACATCATATAATATGATCAGACTGCGCAGAGCACAAGCTAATCATTGACTCTATTTGTTCATCTGTACTCACTTGTACTTTTCAAGGATATGGTTTCAATTATGGAGATGGTAGCCCACTGATAAAAGTGAAAAATATGAATGTCATTCTTTATCATTTCTGTCTATCTGCTAAATGCCAATGATGAAACATATGAAATTTCATACTTCTGCTTAACTAAATTTTAATAGGTGACTATGACGTAAATAGAAACCACTGTTTGACGTCAAAAGATCGCAGTTAACCTTTCTAATGCAGCAGACGACAGATTCATGGTGTTTTCTCAGTTTTTCCCAGAAAACAGGATTTGACGTTCCATGCAAATTTTACCCGTTGCATGAAATGCCGGAGACAATTTGCATAAAATTCGAAATCCTGTTTTCGGGAAATAATAAGTAAAACATTAATATGTCGTCTGCTGAAAAGTTTACCCATTGTGCTAAGCGTTAAGCCAATGTTATTGGTTGGAGAATCATTCTGAAAGTTTACAAACGGATAAAATTCGTCCCCTTCAGTTTGCTAAGTATTGCGTTAATACGTGGGTAGATAATTCAAAGTGAATAATTTACTTAGCATCACGAAAACATGCCTATATAATTTTGACCCCCTTAAACCCCACTTTTATATAGTAAAACTGGGGTTTACAGGGGTATACATTATTTTTCTTATTTCTGCTCAAAACATAGATTGAGGGTACTCGTTAGAACCGCCTCGCCGAGGCGGTTCTAACGAGTACCCACAATCTATGTTTTGAGCAGAAATATGAAAAATATCAGAATTTTTATCTGAAAATATTCATATTTTTGGTGGTAAAATTTTCAATATATTTGAATAGGCGTGTTTTCGTAATGGCCATCAACCGTTTTTGAATAAACTTGGATAATTACACCAAGCTCGTGCACAAATTACCACAGATGATGCTACCGAAAGTTTTCTACAGGTATCATGATAGGTACTTCCCAGAGGGCACGTGACGTTTATACAACGTTGCATTACCGTCGAGGCAACGTCATGCTGACACATAATGTTTATCATGGTTGATAGAACTTCGCATTAACATCGATGCAACGTCATGTGACGGTACATGACGTTTATACAACGTCGCATTAACGTCAGTGCCAGTTGCATTGATACAACCTCACATTAACGTGACAACGTTGCATTGACGTTAATGCGACGTTGTAAAACGTCGTGTGCCTGCTGGGATTATAGATACTTTATTTAGACTGATTCTTTGAGATATCATGCATCTGCTTCTTAGTGTTTTTTTTTTTTTTTTTTTTTTTTTCATCTTTTGTTTTAATTATTTTGAATGACAAACTAATTAAACGAATTGCGGGAGGAAGGGGCAAACATCGCCCCCTCCTCTCCGAGATGACAAAAAAATGTATCGTGTCTTCAATTTTTAAGGTTTTATTAAACTCTGATCAGTTCCTTTGATCATTTTTCTGTTTGCCTATATTGTTCGCTGAGGCCTGTCTATCCAAGTGCTGAGGATTAACACATTAATGGTTTTCTTCTTTGTCAAGTCTACCAATCAAGAAGTTCTAGACTTCGACCCATTGATTCCATAGATATTAGTCCTTAAACTGCAGAGCCAAATTTTAGCAGACGACATTTTAAATCTAATTTCAATACCTTTTCAGAGAAAATAAGACTTGACATTTCTTGTGAATCGTGTGCTAGGCAGATGATTCACATGAAATGTCAAGCTTTATTTTCTCTGAAGAATAAAAATAAAATATTACAAATTGCCGTCTGCTGTAATTGTGAATAATGCTTTAAGGATTAAATAGATCAAGGACAAATTGACACTGGTGAAGCTGTATTATGATCAAATATTGTACCTTGGCATAATTCTATTCGGAATTTCTTCAACAATTACATGGTCTAGAAATCGTTTTATCTGCCATAAATACTAAAGGACATCATCCGTATTTGTTGAGGCTGAAAAGAGCCATCTTGTGTCTATTAATAATGGCTTTACTTTCGTGCAAGCTCAACTATACTGCTGCATCACGAAAACATGCCGATATAATTTTGACCCCCCTTAAGCCCCACTTTTATGTAGTAAATTTTGTTTTGTGTTGAGGTTTTACGGCCCAGTCAACCAAATGGGATCATGTCGAGCGCGGTCAGTTTACCTAACCACACGTTTACTGGGCAGGCTTAGTCCTCTAAGAGGTTAACCAGTATTGTGCACATTCTTTCGCCAGAAACTGACAACTGCCTTAAAATTGGGGTTTAGAGGGGTATACATTATATTTCTTATTTGTGCTAAGAACATAGATTGTGGGTACTCCTTAGAACCGCCTCGTAGTCTAACGAGTACCCACAATCTATGTTTTGAGCAGAAATATGAAAAATATCAGAGTTTTTTAACTTAAAATTTTCAGATTTTGGAGGTCAAATTTTCTATATATTTGAATAGGCGTGTTTTCTTAATGGAAAATAAGATAGCAGGCAGGACTCGATAAGTTAGCATGAACAAAACGTTTTGTTTTGTGATCCTAAGTATTCGGACAGACTTGAGCACACAGTGTAGACTCATCAGGAATTGTACTGTCTGCCTTCAGTCCTCAAACAGGGCCCAGTTGTTCAAAGCATCGTTAGGTTAACAAGCTCGTTATGGACAAACTCATTAACTCTTGTAGCTAAGGTATTTTTAAATATACCGTATTGATATTTTAGCTGCAGAAATGTGAGTAGCTAGTAGTACTGAGTGCAGTGCCACCCTATACTACTATAGCTTTTGCTGCAAAAGCTACTCACATTTTTTCAGCAAAGAATATCAATGTATTTGCCATATTTCAAGATAGAAATTTTAATGTCACGTTTAGCTATCAACTCGTTAAGTTTTGAACAACTGACACATCAACAGATAGTATAGTATCATAGCATCACGAAAACATACCTATGTTATTTTGACCCCCTTAAACCCTAATTTTATATAGTAAAACTGGGGTATACAGGGGTATACGTTATTTTTCTTATTTCTGCTCAAAAACATAGATTGTGGGTACTCGTTAGAACCGCATCGGCGAGGTGGTTCTAACGAGTACCCACAATCTATGTTTTGAGCAGAAATATGAAAAAAATTTCAGAGTTTTTCATCTGAAATTTTTTCAGTTTTTGGAGGTGAAAGTTTCTATATATTTGAATAGGCGTGTTTCCGTAATGGCACTCAGAGTGTATATTGGGGCGGTTGCCTGAAAATTTATAGACATCTAGAACTGATAGGGATTTCAGTGGAGTAGGTAGCTCAGTCGGATACGCGTCCGACTGGTGATTAAGAGGTCGCGGGTTGGATCCCGCCAGGTCCGGCAACATTCTTTCGTGGAGATTAATTATGAAATATTTTCTATGGTCATGCTCCCCATTTCGCTGATTTAAGAAAGGCAATTGTCGGTTTCTGGCGAAAGATTGTGCACAAGTACTGGTTAACTAGAGGACTAAGCCTGCTCAGTAAAAGTGTGGTTAAGTAAACTGACCGCCTCGATGGCCTAAACAATGTTGACTGGCTCGTGAAACGCCTACTAAAACAATTAAAATATTTCGGTGGAAAATGTATTTTTCGGTGTTTAGTATGACCGCGTGTGGGGTTACATACCGCATTTCACCAATCCGTTTCGCTGATGCGACCTACCTAATAACTACCAAACAGCGCCCCTCAAAAATAGTTCCCTGCTAACGCTGAAACTCTTAATTTCTGTATTTAAACAAATTAACGTTATACACTCCGATACTTATTAATAGCGAACAAATAAAAAAAAAACGAAGAAAGCTTCAAACTTTTGAAGAAATAAGATTTTTTATCATACAATATGGCGGATGAATATGAATACTCCAGTAAATCACACCAAATCTGCAACGCCCCCCCACCCCCCCCCCCCCACCCCCCAGTGGTTCAAAACCCATTAAGGATGAGGCTATAACAATTACATATTCTTTGTGTATTCGTTTCTTTCCCCTTATCTTGTGTCCTAGTAAAAGATGAGCGAGACGTATTGCTCGAATTGACCAATTATATCTATCCACCGTAATTCGCCTAAATTCTGTTTCAGGACATGCATACACTAACAAAATAGTCCTTAAAATACTTACTTTCCTACGATCATTATAAGAATAATATAATTAAACTCATTACGAAAACATACCTATTCAAATATATAGAAAATTTCATCTCCAAAAACTGAAAATTTTCAGATAAAAACTCTTGATACTTTTCATATTTCTGCTGAAAACATAGATTGTGGGTACTCATTAGAACCGCCTCGGCGAGGCGGTTCTAACGAGTACCACAATCTTTCAGCAGAAATAAGAAAAAATAATGTATACCCCTGTAAACCCCAGTTTTACTATACAAAAGTGGGGTTTAAAGGGGTCAAAATCATATACGCATGTTTAAGTAATGTGAAGCAAACTTTCCTTCTATTGCCGTCTGCTAAATGTGTTTTTGCCATGTTAACCGTACACAAATGTGCATTAACTTCGATATTGGTGCATTGTTTATTGGCAATTCTAGTAGCATCAGACGAACTCTCTGAATCTACAAATATCAGACATGTTAACGCTGAGCATGCTGGGTAAAGTTTCAGAAGACGACATTTTATTTTTCCCAGAAAATAGGTTTTGACATTCCCTGCAAATTGTTTTCTTAGGAGACAAGTTGCATGAAATGTCAAAGCCTTTTTCTGGAAAAAAAAATAGCATTAGTTTGTCGTCTGCTGAATTAGCACAGAGAGTGATTATGGTTAATAGCTCATAAAATGTCTCATTTACAACGTATAATTTACACTTTCATATTTTATTAGTCTACTAACTGTATAATTACAGCGAGATAATGAATTTTAGATGACATTGTTCCAGACAGAGAAAACCACGCGTCATGACGTCGTTAGACTTGTGTGAAATAAACTTGATGCACAGGACTGAGCACTCTTAATGCAGACGCAGATTTGAATATCATAGAACAGAATAGAACAGAATAAATCTTTATTCAATAATACGAAATGCCCAGTCCATGCGCAGATGGCATATGGATCGTTGCACAAACACCCAAAGATGAACATTCCTCACCTCCTTTGTGGTTCCGATGGTAGTCTGTACATTCTGAATAAGACATTATGAAAACATGCCTATATAATTTAACCATGTTAAACTGGCCCCACTTTTATATAGTAAAACTGGGGTTTACAGGAGTATACATTATTTTTCTTGTATCTGCGCAAAAACTAGATTATGGGTACTCGTTAGAACCGCCTCGGCGAGGCGGTTCTAACGTGTACCCACAATTTATGTTTTGAGCAGAAATGTGAAAAATATCAGAATTTTTATCTGAAAATTTTCAGTTTTTAGTTGTGTAATTTTCAATATATTTGAATAGGCATGTTTTCGTAATAGTATACATATTCCAGTAAACCGTCATGCATCTAAATATCCTAAGTACATTATCCTTAATATTTGGACTCCTTCCCAGCAGGCACACAAGGTTGAAACAACGTCGATTCAACGTTGACTCAATGACATTGACGTTGAATCAACATTAAATCGACGTTGTTTCAACGTTTTATGACTGCTGGGTACTTATCTCCTTACCAAACTTGTCCTAAAGTTTGAGCATGTCCGTTTGGCTGCCTATTGATGTCCCTAAACAGGTCGAAAAGTGGCGAAAAGTAAAGACCCTAATCAGATGACGCGTTCTGAGCTGGGTCTACGCTGTTTGCTTAGGTTAAATATTTGTACCCTTGTATTACCATACTTCTCCGAACATTTGAACGTCGTTTTATCCAGACAACCTGTTGATTTGTCTAAAAATCTGAAAAGGCACCGTATTCTGCGGTGTCTGATCTTGATCTACAGTGTTGTTCAGACCTGCCCATCTGTCTAAATATGTAGCTCGAATACAATACTGCCTATAATAAACCTCTAATGCGACAGTTGTATATACTATTGTGCCATATCGTATCGTATCAATAAGGCTGTCTGGCTGTGTTTTTTCTGTGTACAATAAACTATGGAACCACAGTATATGGAATGGACGGTTATGATGCTGCATACGCACAGGTACTGGCTTTTATATCATTATCTAATTTATATGAGTTGTATCACACAAAAATCTGAAAGAGTTTGTGGTCATATATTTTGCATAGAATGATAGCTTGCAGACAGGAAATTGCCTTCTTAGTGTTTGAAAAAAACAACAACAACAAAAATAACAACAAAAAAACAAAAACAAAAAAAAACAACAACAACAAAAAAAAAAACAAACAAAACAGGGACTTTCTTATAAGGTAGCCCCTTGGAAGAGGGAGGCAACTGTTGCTGTGTCAGAGTTATTTCTCTTGATGGTGTTTCTATTATGATTATACATTGTGTGAAAAGGGTTCTTTTATTTTTCTCATTTTGCACATAGAATAGGATTTGAGATTTCATACTTACATGTAAATTCTCTCTTTTGGAGACAATTTGCATGGAATGCCAAATACTATTTTCTAGGAAAAGTAAGAAAACTGTCATCAGTTAATCGTCTGCTGAATTTATACAGAGTATCGTGACAGTGCGTTGCCTAATTAATCTAGACACCCGCTTTCCTCAAAAATATATAATGAACGCGGTACACATTTGGCAAATTTTACCGTATATCAGAATATAAAGCTTATATTTTCGTGTGTTCCTTTATTTTTTTGTCATCTATTTGCACTGTGTAAATCTATATTATTGGGCGTATTAGACAACTTTTCAACGTTTTCCTTATTTTATATAGTAAAATTGCTCTGACACAGGAAAACACATTTTACACGTGTCGCAACGTCAGAAAACGTACTTTCTGACATGAGCGCACAGAGAAGACTCAGATCAGCCTGCGCATTCTCGCAGTCTGATCAAAATCTTCCCTACACGTATTTTGGATAGCCAAAGCTGTAAAGTTTCTTCATGCGCACAACGAAGATTTATCGGACTGCGAGGATGCACAGGCTAATTTGAGTCTTTTTTGTGCGACCATGTCCTTACATTGCAACTCATCCAAATGTTTTCACCCATTTAAGACTGAATAGATTCTCCCACAGTATAAATTGGAAGAGTCCAATTTTAGTTTTAGGTACATCCAGCCATGAGATTTAGATATTCCTAGAGAAAAATGGGTAAACTATTTGCAAACAATGGAGACCCTGATCAGACGCCGCATGCTGCGGCGTCTGATCTGGGTCTGCATTTTTTGCCAGTTACCCTTTTAGCGGTATCCCGACTACAATGGGTTAAGGGGGAGTGACTATTCTGGTAATAGTGCCACATGTAAGAGTTCAGAAAATGACACTATAATCTCCATAACAAATCTTTCAAGAGGCCCTCTTTAAGAGTAAATAACTACATCAAAATTACATTACATATAAGTACCTAATGTAAAGTATTTTCCTTTCAACTTCCTATATATACGCATAATGAATAAATGCATTAGGCTTACCCTAATACATGTAGCTGCGACAAATCGAGATGGGTTACGCACCGTACATTACACTAGGTATTCGGACACCTTAACCCCTTGTTCTAAAATTTGAGAGACGTCCGCGTGGCCGAGTGTTTAGCGCTCCTGACTTCTGGGTTTTAATCTCGCAGGATTTCAGCTCATGGCTATAAGGAGCTTAATGGGAGAAAGCAGTCAGTTAACTCCCTTGAGTACTCTGTAAACAACCAGGTCCAATTAATTGGATTCCTCGGCTTTTTATCATTAGCATTTCCATTCAGTATCACTTCGTTTTACTTGATAAATCTAATTTTAACAATGTCATATGCCAATACAGCTTCCAAAATATCGAAAAGAAACATTTTCTGTGCAATGAAATATATAATGTTAATAATCTTTCATGTGGATAAGGAGAAATGTAAAGTTAATAATCTATTAAATTCCACTGACGACCTATGATGAAAGCAGAGGATTCCAGTTAGAAAGACTTGGTTAAGCCGTTTATTATACCGGTTCGTCGCTATATGACTTAAAAATGTTGCTGGGAACGTAAAATACTGAATCACGAACAAGTCCATTTTTATAATGTATGTGCGTCCAAAATTGGTGGATGAGTGGCACACATTGTAAACCCCGACCAGATACCCCATTCTGTGACGTCTGATCTGTATCTTCACTGTTTGCTCAAGCCTGCCTCTCCGAATACTTAGGGTAAGTACGACATACTATAAAACAAATAGAATGTGTTCAAAACTTCCGTAAATCGTCCGCTGATAAACTACAATTTTATAGCATTTTGAAGGATAATGTTTTGGTCATTAACTTATTATAAACTTAGCTTTATCAATCATAAAACATCGGTACCTTGTATCCAAAATAAACCAGGTAAAAACTTGGTCTAAGTTTTCTTCCAGTGTTCCGTATTTACGTTAAATATTCGGACGGACAAACTAGAGCAAACAGTGTAGTCCCAGATCAGACGCCGCAGAACGCGGCGTCTGATCAGGGTCTACACTGTTTGCCACTCAACCAGCAGGTATGGACGCGTCAACAAGTAATTAAACAAACTGGCTCATATTTTAGAAGAACGGCAAGGACTAAAGGGGTCCGAATACTTAGGGTAACTACCGGTATTAATTTGTGGATACACACTACTATTCGAGTCGTTGGACACTGAATGGTACTTTATCTAAAATTCGGATTTATAGTTATGAAATTATGGCAACATGTGTACCTTGTGAAGAGGCTTTCCTAGGATAAGTAGTCATCCAAGTCTTCAACTGAAGTGGCCTTGTCTTATAATTAAAGAAACCCTATTTTAGATTGTATCTCTATTTTCATACAGACAATGCATTCCCTGTGTCTTTGACCATGTAATTGAAAGAAAGTTTATTTGTATTGAGAGAAACTCTCCAAGATCAACATACTTCTATTGACAAAACCTTCTCCAATAAATTAAGGTAACAAGCTATCGATATCAGTGTCTGAGTGTTTACTTTTAGTAAAGATTAGTTAGTGAACCAGACCCACGAAGATATATGTCTTCTTAATCCAGCTCTTTTCCAGAATTCTGAATAAGTCTTTCACGCTTTGTATGCATACGTACTGCGATTGTGACTTGCAATGCATATGTATAAATGTTTGTGAACTTCGCTAGAAAAAAAGAATCGAAATACTCAAATACAGTCATTACGAAAACACGCCTATTCAAATATATTGAGAACTTTACCTCCAAAAAATGAAAACTTTCAGATGAAAAATTCTGGTAGTTTTCATATTTCTGCTCAAAACATAGATTGTGGGTACTCGTTAGAACGCCTCGGCGAGGTGGTTCTAACGAGTACCCGCAATCTATGACGCTTTTATTAATTTATACTCCTGTAAACCCCAGTTTTACTGTATAAAAGTGGGGTTTAAGGGGGTTCAAAACTATATAGGCGTGTTTTCGTGATGAATTTGAATAGAGTACCACCAGGCAGCAGTTTTCACTTTTTTTCTTTGTTGTTGTTGTTGCTGATGTTTTTTTCTTTTTTTTTTTGTCACTGTTGTTATATGTATATTCACTCTACAAACTAACTTTTTTCTTACTGTGGTAGCTGCATTCTAAACGCAATTGTTAACAACCATAACTGTATAAAATCAAAAATAAAATTCAGTTTTGAAAGTGCGAGATCTATATCAAACAAAAGTAACATTTTGGCTATGATATTTTTAAATAAAGATTATATCATTTTGAATTGAAATAGTGATAATAATCGTTCAAATATATATGGTACAAACTTGATTTTTATCACTTATAATGGCGTATCACACACAACTGAATTCTATTTATATATAAAATTGGCGATTTGTAATCAGTTACAGGCATATAGTTGTGTCCATTCACAATGCTGATATTTATCATCAATAGTTTAGAGCTATTTAGCACTGTTAATAATCAGTTACTCGGTTGTTTCATTACGAAACACGCCTATTCAAATATACTGAAAATTTTACCACAAAAAAAAGAAAATTTTCAGATAAAAAATTTTGATATTTTTCATATTTCTGCTCAAAACATAGATTGTGGGTACTCGTTAGAACCGCCTCGGTGAGGCGGTTCTAACGCATACCCACAAACTATGCTTATTTTCATTTTACGTGTTTTTGCGTTTTTATTGTTGATTTTATGGAATCATTGCATAAACAAATCTGTGTTTTGCTGGTTATACCTGATATCTTGCATTGTCTCCGGTTGAAAATGTTACTAAAGTCTGGATTACTGATCTGCTTCATATACCCCACCCACTAAAATTTCATTAGTAATAGTTTATAGTAATAATTGTATATTCAAATTGGTAATTTAAACTAATATTTAGATTTCTTTATCCGATCACTATTTGTCTGTTTTGTATCATTAAGGAAGGATTTCACATGTAATCATAGAGCTTGGTCAGGAGGCAAGTGGAGATAATTTAGGGATGTCTTTTCGATGTTCTATAAAATAATGGTATGTTGAGTGTACTCAATAGAATCGCCTCGTTGAGACAATTCTAATTCTAATGATTCTTATGACGATTCTAATGTACGTCAAGCGAAGATTTGGAAGTTGAAAGGAAAATACTTTTCATTAGGTACTTATATGTAATGTAATTTTGATGTAGTTATTTACTCTTAAAGAGGGCCTCTTGAAAGATTTGTTATGGAGATTATAGTGTCATCTTCTGACCTCTTACATGTGGCACTCTTACCAGAATAGTCACTCCCCCTTAACCCATTGTAGTCGGGATACCGCTAAAAGGGTAATTGGCAAACAATGCAGACCCAGATCGGACGCCGCAGAATGCGGCGTCTGATCAGGGTCTCCATTGTTTGCAAATAGTTTACCCATTTTTCTCTAGGAATATCTAAATCTCATAGCTGGATGTACCTAAACTTGAAATTGGATTCTTCCAATTTATAGTATAGGAGAATCTATTCAGAGTACGTACAATATAATTTTATGATGAAATAAAAAAAAATTCCTTAAAATATCCAAAACATTTGTTTTCTTTAGTTATCGAAGAATTTCCTAGGGACTCAAAAAGGAGTTCGAATCAACCACGGTAAATCAGTCATCAGTGTTCGAGTCATTGAAGTTTTACTGCAGTAATGGTTAGTATTATGGAAATTCTGGAATTTAGCAAGGCATCAACATTCTTCTGTGCCTTAATGATTTTTTGTTAATTTGGAATCCGACAACGCCTTTAATCCTTTCAATAAAATGTAAACAGTTTTCTTTGAACAACGTGTTTTATTTATTGCAACCAACACCTGGGTCATGCATCGTGACATTAATAAGGATTTTTGTGAGATTTAGTGTTTTGAGCACTTCAGGCTAATTGATTTTCTTCTTACCGAGATTTCCAGTATACTTGAGGTTGATAACAGGCACTTGTTGTTAAATCTATTTTGTTGTAGGGTATGACGAAGACAATGGTATGAAATGCAGAAGGGCTGTACCCTGAACAAGTGCTAAAAAGCAAGAAAATAGTTCGAATATTTAACCCTTGAAGTCCTGCAGACCGAAACAGACATTTTTGCCAAACAGTGTAGATCCATTGAGATATTTCGTAGTAAGTAACGAGCCATCTCATCAGGATCTACACTTTTTCCGTTCTGTCTTTGATGTTTTTACTAAATCCCCTATTTACGTGAAAGGACATTTCAAAGTTCAATGATGAAAGTATCTATTTCAAAACACTCAGGGGTGAAAAGGATGTAGGGGACTTCAGTCGATACACTTGGTAGAATGGCCGTCATTTTAGACAAAGCAGATTGATTCTCTTTATTCCAAGCACTTGCAGAAAAGGGGTCAATTCTAACAAGAACGCGTTAGCTCCCAATGATTTCTGGGAATGAAGATAAAAACAATTTCAACAGTATTATCCCCCCAAGAATTGTTTCACTTCATCTTAAGAGACCAGTATAAAACCCATCATCGGCATTTTGGTGGTGTCCCTCGGCATTTTATTAGTGTCCCAGGAAATTGTAAGTATCAGTACAAGGAATACCAAACTTCGCATGTTTAACCCATTTATGCCTATCGTCCCATTAAAGCGACATTAGCAAACAGTGTAGACCCAGATCAGACGCCACAGAACGCGGCGTCTGATCAGGATCTACACTGTTTGCATTAAGTTCAGAAATTTCTACAAAATATGATGATAATAAAAACTAACCAGACACCCTTATAAAGGAAATGGACTTGTCCAAAAACTTAAGGTAGAAGAGTCCAGTCGGCATATAAATGGGTTAAGTTGCACTAAAATTTACCGCTTTCAATCCTGCAGACCAAAATAAATGCCTTTATCAAATGTGTAGATCCCGATGAGACTGCTCGTAACGAGCCGTGTCATTATGATCTACGAGCCATCTCATCATGATCTACACCGTTGGCCATATTGTTTTGAATTATTGACTGGCGCCCATATTTGGAAAAAAACGCGTTCAGAGATTTAAATATGAACGGAACTATATCCGAAACTCAGGTCATCAGGCTTATAAAAACAGAAACAAAAATACATGAATCATGACAAACCCTCTTCTAGATTGGTTTGTTTCATTTGTTGTCATAGTAACTAGGTTGCGGATGACAATCCGATTAGTTTGGACAGTGAGTTCCATGTGAACCTGACCCAGGAAAAGAAGTATGTAAAACCTATGTGTGATGGTCAGTCTGCATATTTGCGCAGTTGAAACATTACTAATTTCAGTATTCGCCCAGTTGCATGACAGTATGCAATATTAGCATCGAAACCTCGAATAATGCGATAACAGGTGCTTGTTACAGTCACTGATATGATGCGCGACAATTCATTAAAATGTATGTTGTAATGTTCATTTTCTGGTGTAAATTTTATGTATAGATTGGCTTTGGTGTGAGTTTTCTCATTAATGCCACACTGTACGACCCATAAGAAGCAGGTTAAACTTGTTTCTTATGGGTCATACACTAGACATTAATGAGGATACTCATGGCATTTGGGTATAACGAGCTTCTTACAAATTGATTAATGCATTAGCATATCTTTTTGCAGTTTGTTATTAATGACAAATCTCTTTACTGCAATCCACCATGAAGATGAAATAGCTCTTCAAGTGCATGGTACATGTTGCCTTATTATACATACTATTATGGGGACTGGGGTTTTCGCCCTTTTTTCTTCAAAGAGGGACAAATTTTATGGTTTCCTGTTTGCTTTACTGCACACCAAGCCAGACCAATTTATATTAGTTTAGTCTTAAAGGTGCCTTTAACCTGGATGGTTTGACATACAATTTAGAGCACGCATGTCAACGTAAGCAGCATTGACCCTTCTATACCATAGTAACATGAAGCATGTATAATAATCATGAATGATTGGGCGGCTGTTCGAGTTCCGACTAAGCTGATTGTAGTTTACCGTATTTACACTAAGAAGTCGAACAGGCAGACCTAAGTAAACAATCAAACGGTCAGGCGTCTTATCAGTTCCCACACTGTTTGTCATTCGTCTAGCATTTTAGACATACAAACATTAAATAAAATTGGCTTGTAGGCTCCATATTCCTCAAAAAAAAAGATAAATAAATAAATAAATAAATAAATAAAAATAAATAAATAGACATTTTATTATCCAAGAAAGTTTTAATAAAATGATATATGGTATTAATACAATAATAAAATATGGCACCTGACAGCCTGTAAAATTTCAGTTAGTCTCTCGTTCTTGAAATGAAATGATTCTTTATCGTATCTCTGAATTAATGTTGCCAACATTAATTCAGGGACACGATAAAAATCGTTTCATTTTTTGATCAAGTTCAAAACCGAGAGGCTAACTGAAATTTTACAGGCTGTCAGATGGCATATTTTATGATCGTATTAATACCATATATCAATCTATTAAACCTTTCTTGGATGAAAAATGTCTGTTTTTGAGGAATATGGAGACTTAAATGTGTACAAGGAGTTAAGGTGTCCGAATAGTTAGGATAAAACAGTACCAAGTTTAAAGTTAAAATACTTCTCCTTCCATCCCATGTGAAGATAACTCTTGCGAAATATTGAACAAATCTAGCATTTGTAAAACCAAAAATATAATGTGAAGATACCAAGGAAATGCCACAATCACGAAGCACAGCCTTCCACAGGTACCAAAAGAAGAAGAGATGAGGAACAAACAATTACAAAGAACTCAAATGCCAAAAAAAAAAAGAAAAAAAAAATCAAAAAAAAAAAAAAAAAAAAAAAAAAAAAAAAAAAATTCCAAAAAAAAAAAAAAAAAAAAAAAAAATGCGAAAACACGCCTATTCAAATATATGGAAAATTTCACCGCCAAAAACTCAAAACCATTACTAAAAGACTCCCCTTCAAATATATTGGGAATTTTACCACCATAACATGAAAAGTTTCAGATGAAAAGTTCTGGTAGTTTTCATATTTCTGGTCAAAACGTAGATTGCGGATACTCGTTAGAACCGCCTCGGCGAGGCGGTTCTAACGAGTACCCACAATCTACGTTTTTGAGCAGAAATAAGAAAACTAATGTATCCCCTGTAAACCCCAGTTTTACTATATAAACGTGGGGTTCAAGGGGACAAAACTATATAGGCGTGTTTTTGTGATGTTTCAGATAAAATACTCTGATATTTTCATATTTCTACTCAAAACATAGATAGGCGGTTCTAACGAATACCCACAATCTATGTTTTCGAGCAAAAATAAGAAAAAAATATTGTATAGCCCTGTAAACCCCAGTTTTACTATATAAAAGGGGTTTAAGGGGGTCAAAATTATATATGCATGTTTTCGTGACGTTACATTGCTAAATCCGAAGTTCAAATCAAGGCTTTATAATTGTTTTATAGAGTGTTAAATCAAAACTAGCTGAACCCCAAACTATCTCTTAATAGCAAAGAAAAAAAAGTAAAAGCAGAGTTTGCTGACAGTATAGAAAAGAAAACAACAACAAAAAACTCTGAAAATCTCAATTCTTCGCTGGACAAACATGCCATAACATTTGCATTTGGTGAATGGGCTATCAAAGCCTATTTGAAACGAAAACTTCTTGAAACAATTTATTTAAAACAAAATCCTTTTTAATGTGAAATATTATAAAATTATGGGAAAAAGAAAACTCATTCATTCGTTGCCTGTTAAACTTCCCCTTGAGAGCCATTTAAATTAAACCATCTTTACAGCGACATGCACTCCAAAGAGCAATGTTTCAATTTAATCGTGCATTTCAGAATAAATATTTTAGTAACAATAATTTCATTGTCAGTTTTGAGTGCAATAAATATTTGATTAAAAACTGGAAAGCAACAGCCAGAAATGCAATGAACAATAAATCATTGGCCCTACATTATTGACCTTTACCACTCACAGGGCTAATTCAGCAGACGACAAACTGGTAATATTTTTCTTATTTTTCCAAGACAATAGGTTTTGACATTTCATGCAAATTGTCTCCTGAGGAGACAATTTGCATGGAATGTCAAAGTCTATTTTCTTTGGAAAATAAGAAAAAGGTTTCAAAATGTCGCCTGCTGAAATGTTTACCCAGCATGCTTAGCGTTAATGTCACGATGCATGAGCCGTATTGTAGTTGGTTGAGTCTTAAACTGCATTAAACCATAAATAATTCGAATACATGGCATACAAAATGCATTCATTGTACTGTGGTGACTGCTGTCGTTTAAAAGATTATCATTACGAAAACACGCCTATTCAAATACATTAAGAATTTTACCACCAAAAAAAAATGAAAATTTTCAGATAAAAAAATCTTATATTTTTCATATTTTGGCTCAAAACATAGATTGTAGGTACTCGTTAGAACCGCCTCGGCGAGGCGGTTCTAACGAGTACCCACAATCCATGTTTTGAGCAAAAATAAGAAAAATAATGTATATCCCTGTAAACCCCAGTTTTAGTATATAAAAGTGGGGTTTAAGGGGGTCAACATTGTATAGGTATGTTTTCGTGATGGTATGATATTAATGTTTATATGAAATAAAATATTTCTTCAAAGGAGAACACACCATATAGACAATACACATAGACACTGGAAATACAAGCAAAATAATAATCATTCACAATACAAAAACATCAAAAGAAATAAAACAAAAACCACGAAAAACCAATGAAGCGATTAAAGTCTACGGAAATTGAATCTACAACATTTAGCATATGCCTAAAGCACTGAACCAACATTGTTGCATACGTAAAAGTAATACGGTTGCTAGATTTGTAAGTGTATTCCACACATAAACTGTGTGGAAACGTGTGTTACCTTTGTCTTATAGGTTATTTTTGTCATTTTAAATTTGTTATTTTTCTTTACCTTAATTTCGGTCCCTGTATACTAAGACGAAAACAAAAAATCAGTTTTGGAACTACTTTTACTACTCTTATTGTTCAGATCACTCCGACTAAAAATACTGCATTTTCCCTCTATACCGTTATAAAAATGGATTACGCTTGAAGAATGAAAACTGCCCCCTCTCGCCTCCTTCCCAACGTCCGCCTTTTCCTCACGGGAGCAAGTTCTTTCTTTTACAAGAAGTTCCCCTTTAACAAGGATTCATAAACCAAGGAAGCAAATACTGCTCTGCTGGAGTGGTCCCCCTTTGAAAAAGGAAGCAAACACTTCCAGCGAAGTTTGCTCTCTTTGCATTCATCTTAACCTTTTTCCTGCTGAATAAATTGCCATGCCCACTTCTAATTTTCAGCCAATCAGATTACTTAATACAGATTGTTGCTATAAATTCTCATACTTAATGGCAAACAGTGCCATCAGTTGCTCAGTTGCCTGGTAGCGTTAAAAATCTGAATAGATAGATAGACAAACAGTGCAGATCCAGATCAGTTGGCTTCTTCAGAAGCCAAATGATCTGGATCTACACTGTTTGCAAAGGCAGGGTGTATCCGGGTTCAGCAGAACCAGGGTTAAAATACTGAGAGGACGAGAAGGTTTCAGTTTCTGTTTTGTCACTAACGAAAATCTAGGCAAAGAGAAAAAAATAACGACAGAGACATATATTTCTTTAAGGGGAATGGATATTCTTTCATGGGAGGCAACTCTTCCAATATTGATTTTGTCCCTTTTGAAATGAGGTCTTCCCTCAAAGGAAGGAGCAAATTCAGCAAATTCTTTCCTTTTGGAGTAGACCTCTTTTTAGACTGATCTTGGTGTGCAAGCAGTAAACAGGAAGTCACAAAAGTAGTCCATCTGGTAAAATTGTTGAAAATGTACAATATGCGTATTCAGTCCATTTCAACGGTAAATCTATAAATTGTGCAGCTAAGTGCTATTATACAAATTAACTGTCAGGCGTAAATAAATATACCCAATGTATTGGCATCTGAAACTATCCCGCAGTGAGATTAGCGTTTAATGCATTTTCTACCCAGGAAATTGTAATGAAATCTCAGTATGATATGAGCCGTGACGTAAGAAAATGTACTTTCTGATATATGTGCCCAAAGAAGACTCAATTCAGCTTGCGCATCCTTGGAGTCTGATCAGAGTCTTCGCTATTCACATGAAGTAACTTCGCGTCCTTGGTTATCTAAAATGCGTCCAGTGAAGGTTCTGATCAGACTGCGCGAATGCGCAGACTGATCTGAATCTTCGCTGGGCGGATTTGTCCGAAAGTTACCGTTTCCTGACTTTTCGGCTCTGATAATTATTCGAAGGCGAAAGTGTTTAGAATAAGAAGCTATAATATCATTATAAATCATTCAAATTTGCTGTAGCATTTAAATTGTTATGTTGATACATTCGAATTCGATTCTGAACGCTGTTTTCGAGACCATTTTAGCTTGACGCGGTGCAAATAGTTAGAAGAAATGTTTGGAATAAATTATATCCACACCCATGTGACATTTACATCATACTCAAGTCAAGTACACCGTTCGTGCTTCTGCTCCTTAAAAAACGTTATATGTTTATTCCCAACGCAGGCGCCAATGGGATTTGCATTAAAGCCAGTTCATCTAACCGCTACCACTTCGCTTGATATATATGATACAACATTCAGTTTCCAAGTCTTGGTTTGCACTCTGCGCAAATTCAGGAGACGACAAATTAATGCTCTCTCTCTCTCTCTCTCTCTCTCTCTCTCTCTCTCTCTCTCTCAAAAAGTAGGATATAGATCCCATAAGACATTGTCACTGAAAGTATCAACGTCCGTAAGGGTCATTGGTTGCTTAATCTCACAAGACACGGGTAATTTCAACTGTTTGCCTCTTTTTAGTTTTATAATCTGCGTTTGCCGGGCAATTTAGGCAACAGCAACTATGGACAAACGTGCATTTATTGAGTGTTTGCTTTGAGTCAGATTCAATTAGTATGTTGTTTCTTACTTTCACAAGTACGGATAGAATTAAAAAATGTAGGACTATTCAGAGAAAGGCCACCAACTATGTTTCTACACCGTTCGTACATCTGCTCCCTAGAAATCTTTATATCTTTATTCCCTAGGCAGGCGCCAATGGGATTTTCATTAAAGCCAGTCCATCTAACCGCTACCACTTCCGCTTGATATATAAGAACAAAATTCAGTTTCCAAGTCTTGGTTTGCACTTAGCACACTCTGCGCAGGAGACGACAAATTAATGCTCTCTCTCTCTCTCTCTCTCTCTCTCTCTCTCTCTCTCTCTCAAAGAAAGGGTACCAACTATGTTTCTACATGTAAAGGCGAAATTTTTGTCAGGTCTTTTCTTGCCTGACTTTGGAGTCGTTGTTCGATAAGTAAGGTTATAAGGATTATAATTTGTCTGAATTGGGAATGGCGATTCTTTTGAATATTCGTCCATCACACTACGAAATACATATGTTGTGTGTCAGACATTCCAGTATTCTAACAATAACAATCTAAGAGTCTTTTGTAATGAAATCAGGATGATACTTCACGAATTATATTTAAGAGGGCACAACGCAAAGATGGAATGCTCCGCGTCCTAGTGTTATGAAATTAGCTCAATGAGTATAGAGTTTTTAGTCTTTTTATGTGAAACAGATACAAAGTATTTTAAAGCTCAAACATTTTGTGCTCTCAACTTAAGGAAAAAATAAGGATTTGGAGGTAATTTAGGGGAATATGGAGAGTTTTAGTTTTGACCTGACGACTATTTTGACGTCTTTCTCAAGTTATAATTGTTCTGTAAATAATTTACAAAGAGGAAGGTAGCTAATGAGTATTATTATAAAGTTTACCCTAAGTCTATACCATGCTGCGAAACAAAGGACTATAAATCCCGTGTTGGACCATGGTAACCAAAATTTCGGGGGTGAAATGGTTGCATTCATTCATTCATTCATTCATTCATTCATTCATTCATTCATTCATTCTTTTTCTGTCTTCTTCTACTTATCATTATTATTATAACTATTATTATTATAATTATTATTATTATTGTTGTTGTTGTATCGTAACGAATGCAACAGAGGTATGTCTTTGTTGAGGACAGAGGGTCTTAGTCTTTGATCAGAAAGGTACGACACTGAGGAACTTGTGAAAAATAATATATGATAATAAACAAAACCTTCAATAAGTCCTGTGAGATCAGCAAAGACTCAGATCAGCATGTACACGCAGTATAGCATGTACATCCAGCCAGTATGGCAAGGGTTCTCGTTTATCCCTCTTTGGCTAGCCCGGATGCGGCAGAATGCACATGCGAGAGCGAAGACCCTGATCAGACTGCGCGGATGCGCATGCTGGTCTGAGTCCTCGCTGGTCGCACAAGTCTAATTGTAGGTTTTGTCGTGCGCTGGCTCAAATGATAGATATACAGGAAAGGTCACAATCACGGAGCACAACTCGCCGAACATTACGACTAAAACACGCCTATTCAAATATATTGAAAATTTCACCACCAAAAACTAAAAGTTTTTAGATAAAAATTCTGGTATTTTTCTTATTTCTGCTCAAATTGTAGATTGTGGGTACTCGTTAGAACCGCCTCGGCAAGGCGGTTCTAACGAGTACCCACAATCTTTTTTTGAGCAGAAATAAGAAAACAAATGTATACCCCTGTAAACCCCAGTTTTACTATATAAAAGTGGGGTTTAAAGTGTCAAAATTATATAGTTATGTTTTCGTGATGGGCTGTGGATAAGAAATTTAATAACACGAAATGACCACACAAAACGGAATTTCATCGAAAACACAACGAACAAACGTAGAGGAACAGAATTATCGCATTAGAAAAGTAAACAGTTAAACTGTTCTCAGGGTTTAAGCCTGATTTTAATGGCACCTTACATGTACCCTCGCCCTTCATCCTGAAATATTAAATGCCGGCCTCGGTGGCTCAGTCAGATGCGCGTCCGACTGGAGATCTGGAGGTCGCGGGTTCGATCTTCGCCGGGTCCGGCAACATTCGTTCATGGAGATTGATCATGAAATATTTTCTATGGCCATTCTCTCCCGTCCGCTGATTAAAGAAGGGCAGTTTTCAGTTTCTGGCGAAAGAATGTGCACAATACTGGGTAACCGCTTAGAGGGCAATGCTTGCCCAGGAAAAGTGTGGTTAGGTAAAGTGACCGCGCTCGACATGGCCCCAATGTGTTGTCTTGGCCGTAAAACTTCAACAAACAAACAAAAATACTAAATACTCTGAACTGGTCAATGGCCAATAAAGCAGCATAGAACGTTTAACCCTTAAAGCACTATGAAAATAGGAGCAGACATTTTTTTTTTTTTTTTTTTTTTTTAATTATTTTTGGAAAAAGTAAATCTTGGCATTTCATGCGAATCGTCTGCTCAGCAGACAATTCACACGACATGTTTCGTCTTATTTTCTCTGAAAGAAAATGGCAAAAAAAAAGGAAAAAAATAAGAAAAAAAAAAGAAAGAAAGAAAGAATCTCGTCTGCTGCAGTTGTGACTGGCGCTTTAATGGTTAATTGAATTCTTCAGCCTCCTTACGTCAGAACTAGTATAGAAAATTACCGTATTTGATCTAATTACCGCACATATGCGTATAAGCGCACAGTCAAGCAATTTTGTGGTTTTCAGATTACAGCCCGTGCACTTTTATCTAATTCTGTACAAAAGTATATGCTGTGGGTACTCATTTGCATTGCCTCGATGCAATTCAAATGAGAACCCACAACTTATGTTTTTATAAAGAATTAAATCTTGAAAACCTTAAGCGCACAGTGGGGTAATTAGGTCGAATACGGTAGTCGATAGAAATAAAATTCATGCATTGTCATTATGGTCATTTATTCTGTAGACAGAAAAGAGGTTTACGAAGACTGGATACAGCTAGTAGATTTTCTGTGAGTTTGTACAAGGAAGAATGGTTATGACTTCTTGTTTGGTTTCCAATCACCAAACCCGTTCCGAAAATGATCTACTATAAAAAAAAAGAATATGCTCTTTACACTAAAGCCCTTCCAAAAAGTGATCTACTACAGTCAACCCTCGTTACACCGACACTCGTTGGAACGACAAAATTCGTTATAATGAAAATTTGATTGCCATGAAACCTTCATTTAAAAGGTGACAGTTTATGAGAAATTAGGCAAGAATATTGCATTAAAACTCCAAGCAACATATGTTTTGGATATTTGTTAGAATCGCCTCACTGAGGCGATTCTAACAAACATCCAAGACATATGTTATGTGAGTAAACAAGAATAAAACAAGTATTTCTTACGTATCATTCTGTCCATTAAGGATTCTTTACAATAGCAAATTCATTATAATGGCAACATCTTTGGGAACAAATGCTGTCGTTGTAATGAGGGTTCACTGTATAAAAATAAAGAATATGCTCACAAGGGCAGCAAATTACTTCCCTTTATATAAGATACCCTTTCACAAGGGAAGCAAATAACTATAAAAGCGTTACCTCAACTGAAGGTTTATTCATTCTCTCTAAAGCTAAGCATGTTGGGTAAACAATTCAGCAGATGACATTTTGTTGTGTTTTCCAGAAAATAGGCCTTGACGTTTCATTGTCCTTTTAGAAGACAATCTGCAATAAATGTTAAAGCCTATTTTCTGGGGAAACTAAACAATATCGCTTTGTCATCTGCTGAACTTTTCTAGTGAGTGGTAAAAGAAAGACCATCACGAAAACATGCCTATATAATTTTGACCCCCTTAAACCCCACTTTTATAAAGTAAAACTGGGATTTACAGGGATAAACATTATTTGTTCTTATTTCTGCTCAAAAACATAGATTGTGGGTATTCGTTAGAACCGCCTCGCCAAGGCGGTTCTAATGACAACCCACAATCTATGTTTTGAGCAGAAATGTGAAAAATATCAGAATTTTTTATCTGAAAACTTTTAGTTTTTTGTGGTGAAAATTTCAATATATTTGAAAAGCGTGTTTCGTAATGCTATTTTAGACCAAGTAAACAAATTACAAAGGAAGAATTGTTTGTCGAACGTTCGAATGGATTCTAGATGGATTAGCAGAAACAATTACATTCCCATATACAACGGGGAAAAAAGCTAACAACGCGTACAGTGAAGTGCATTTCTCCAAAATAAAGTAAAATTATACCTAACCCAAATCATAGAAAGTACTATGCATGTTGACACTAATTTGTTGCATGTTTTTGATTTATAAGTAGACACCCTTTTACACCTTTATTTAGTAATAACAATAGTTTAATTATTAAAAACTGCTGGTTTGTTTAACTTCGACAAAAAATTTAATTTCATGTTTTATCGAAAACAATTAAGCATTATGTAATTCTCAGCCGACCTAATAAATTGAGAAAAACAAATTAACCTCGTACCATTCCCTGGGCAAATTCAGCAGACGACCAACTGAATATTCTTTTTTCTCCGGAAAATAGGATTTGACATTTTATGCAAAAGAGACATTTTGCAGGAAATACCAAATTATGTTTCCCACGACTAAACTATACGAAACATTTCAAATTGTCGTCTGTTGAATATTTTCAACACAGAGTACTATGCGTTAATACCTAAAAATCACTTACAGCTCTATTTGTTTTACTCATTCTCTTTCACCATATTTGGGAACTAAGCATGTTCGGACGGACTGCGCCTGTTTAGTCTTTTCTGTGCACGCACAGTTTGCATATATTCCGGGGACAGTCTGTTTTTTTTTTTTTGTTTGTTTTTTTGTTTTTTTTTTTGTTTTGTGTGTGTGTGTGTGTGTGTGTGTGTGTGTGTGTGTGTGTGTGTGTGTGTGTGTGTGTGTGTGTCTGTGTTTTCTTTTCTTTTTCTTTCTTTTTTTTTTTTTTTTTTTTTTTGATTGTTTTTCTTTTATCAAACAAAAAACAGCAGATTGTTCCCAGACTAAATAATCTGTACTTCCAAAAGACTCCTATTTCCGAATATTTGTGGCCTAAGTAGCTGTCGTATAGTGTGGAGGCCATAAAACGTCGCCTCATATTTCGATACAGTGCTGGTGATTATTGGATTTTCTGGTCATTTGGACTATTGGGGACATCCATTGAACAGATTAAATAAAAACATTTTCCAACAGATGTTTAAAACTTGTATGATATGAGACTGCATCAGATTCGCTGTTTTCAAAGAACATCTTCTTTGGAACTTACCTGCAACTCAAGCTCTGGTGACATGCCATGTAAAACTAACAATATAGAGTCTTAAGGCTACAGACTACCATTGATTTCCTTATATATTTTATACATTTATGCAAATATTATGCAGCTCATAACCTTTTTTTTTTTAGTTTTGTTTTGTGTTCAAATGGTCAATACTTAATACTGGCCTGACCAGCAGTCCCTCTAAAATTTTCAAAATAAGAAACGGAATGTTAATTTATGTATCATGTAATCAGCTTCCGCATCTAAGAAGACATCGACATAGATTTAATAGGAGGTTACGTACAGTGTAAGGGTAATTTATACCCCCAGACGACTTTTACTTCCATATGCAAAGCAAACACACAAAACTGTATACAATTTTGCTGATATCTACTGAGGAATAGTCGGAATAATAACATTTTGACAAACTCTGGTATCAAAGCAGACGAAAACACTTTAGAAACAAGCAAAATAATTTTGACCCCATAAACCCCACTTTCATATAATAAATGTGGGAAAGCCAAGTTCTGCTTACGGATGGTCAGGTGGTTTTTCTCCGGGTTCTCCGGTTTTCGCCCACCTTCGATGAACGATCGGCTCGATATAAGTGAAATATTCTTGAAAGGGCCGTAAAACCCAAATCAAAAAAAAAAAAAAAAAAAAAAAAAAAAAAAATCATATAGTAAAACTGGGATTTACAGGGGTATACATTATTTTTCTTATTTCTGCTAAAACACATAGATTGTGGGTACTCGTTAGAACCGCCTCGCCGAGGCGGTTCTAGCGAGTACCCACAATCTATGTTTTGAGCAGAAATATGAAAATATCAGAGTTTTTTATCTGAAAATTTTCAGTTTTTGGAGGTGAATTTTTTCTATATATCTTAATAGGCGTGTTTTCGTAATGGATAGAACTATTTAATATGAAACTTTATTCCCATGGAATCAACCCGGTGTTCCGTAATTTTAGCAGTAAGTGACTTTTAAGTGGAATGGATCACTTTCGAAGGAAGTAATTCTTGCCAAAATAGTTTTTCCGCCCCTCTGTACTGTAGCATATCTTCAGCCTGTATCTTTTCTTTCAAGGTGTACAATCTAGCGTAGCTGAAACTAGTCTAATCGGTTATGTCCCTTAGTTCAGAAAGTACATATACAGAAAGTAAATTCAGACAAATGATGAAAAGAATGAAGCCAGTTTATTCCTTCTAAAAAATAATCTGTTCTAAAAGGAAATAAACTGATCCCGCTGAGACAATTTTTTCCCTTTATCTCTTTGCATGCTGCTTTTTTTTTTTTTTTTTTTTGTCGTCGTCTGTGGATTTTTATTATTATTATTATTTTCAATAAACTCTTTCATGAATACCATCAGAGTGTCAAATAGTTTGGATCCAGATCAGGTCCGACATTTTGTCGGCCCTGATCTGGGTCCAAACTGTTTGCAAAGGTTATCAGCAGACGACAAAAGTCGCAATTACCGGGGAAAGAGTTAAGAGCACATCCATTTTCAGAAGGGGTTTTGTGTGCAAGTAAGGAAAAGTCACAAAAATGTAGCCCTTGTGAAAATGGCGGAAAATCTACCACATGTATCTAGTTCCCTTTAACTAAGTATAGTGCAGTTTGTATTTCATTAATTGCTATGAAAATCGAAGTCCGAACCACAAGCCGATTAGCTCAAAGCAAATAAATTTCGTTGTATTGACTGGCGAGTCTTCATCATACCGGGTAGAGGTCGCGCACTACGGAATTAAGTAGGATATTTCATGATCATTGCCTATAATGAATGTTTTGCAAATTGATTTTTGCATTAAGTTGTCTTTTTTGTGGCTCTCTATTGATAAAAAAAATGGGCTAAGCCTTGAGAAAATGTGTTTTTGGGGCATATGCGAGCATTAAAAAATCCATATCAGCCAGTAAAACTGTTCAATCTGATAAACTTGTATCATTACTATGCACTGGTATGCTTTACAGCATCAACTGGTTTTGTAAGCTTACAGCGAATGCCCTGGCTGCACGGGCGTGCTGGCTCATCAGGGTAGTCGCTATCCGCCTGTGTCTGGAAGACACTTTTTTTACAGCGCGGTTCATTTTATATATAAAGTGATTGGAAATGTCAAACGGTGCATGTTCAAAATCGGACCATGACCCAGAAACTCACCTTGTAACATTACGAAAACATACCTATATAATTTTGACCCCCTTAATCCCCACTTTTATATAGTAAAACTGGGGTTTACAGGGGTATACATTATTTTTCTTATTTCTGCTCAAACACACAGATTGTGGGTACTCGTTAGAACCGCCTCGGCGGTTCTAACGAGTACCCACAATCTATGTTTGAGCAAAATATGAAAAATATCAGAATTTTGATCTTAAAAATTTCAGTTTTTGGTGGCGAAATTTTCTGTATATTAGAATAGGCATGTTTCCGTAATGGTTGCGCCATGAGAAAACGTTATGTTTGAACAGTTCTATATAATGTGTACTCCCGTATTCCTCCATAATATATAGTGAAAACAGGGTTATGCAGGAGTCTACATAGTTAGGCAGGTTTTCCTAAATTTTACATTTTCTTTTTAAATCGGTTTTTCGATGTGTTTCTTTTACTTCTAGCAATTCTTTCCTACTGGATAATCTGTCTTAATTTGCTTCGTAACCAAAATACTCCTCACTTTTTAAATTATATTGTAAAATACCATGCAAACATAGCTCTAACACATGTAGAAACTAATCAAGATTATTGAGCCAACGCACGAAAAAACCTACAATAATGCCTGTGTGATCAGCAAAGTCTCAGATCTCAGTAAATTATTTCCCTAAGTGTTACATCCTTTAAGAAGAGATTCATTTACCAGCTTGAAGGAAGAATTCGTTTCGTACGCTATTATAAGGGGAGGCAACACATCTCTTTTAGAATAAACTCTCGGCCCACGCTATATATTGGAAGAGTCCATTTTCGATTTTAGGTATGCCAGGCTATATGATATAGATATTCTTAAAAGAAAATGGTTGAACTATTCGCAAACAGTGGAGACCCTGATCATACGTCGCGTTCTGCGACGTCTGATCTGGGGCTGCACTGTTTGCCACTTACCCGTTTAGGGGTATCCAGTCTTCAATGGGTTAAGATGCAATCATTCACTTAAGTGCTAAAAGATCGTTATTAAATAGGTCAATACTAATAAAACAGCTCATGATTGCAAGGTCGAATGACTTATCTAACCTCTATTTAGAATTTTTTCACCGACTGACTTTTCAAGCTAATGACACTCATGCCAAGTCACATCAAAAAATCTATAAACAGCTTCTTAGTAATCCATGAAATCGATACACATTGATTATACCATATATACAAAATATTGATTCAGACAGTCTTGAGCAAACAATGTAGACCCAGATAAGACGCCGCAGAGCGCGGCGTCTGATCAGGGTCTACACTGTTTGCCACTGAACCAGCAGTTTTTAGACACATTTACAAGAAGCAAGTCGGGTTTGTTCAAAGTTCAGAACAAGTAATGGCAATGGTATCAGTAATAACCAAAGGTGTTCCAATATTTAGGTTAAATATGGCAGATTAAACGTGTCTTGGATAAAATGAAGGTATGTTATGCAACATCAGAAAAGGGGGCTTAACGCTTAGCATGCTGGGTAAAACATTCAGCAGACGACATTTTGAAGTATTTTTCTTATTTTTCTCATAAACCAGGTTTGATATTTCATGCACATTGTCTCCAGTGAAGTGATATTTCATACAAACTGGCTCCAACGGAGACAATTTTCATATAATGTCAAATCCTGTTTTCTGGAAAAAATAAGAAAAAATATCATCCATTTGTCGTCTGTTGAATTTGCCAAGAGAGTAAGATGGTTAAACCATATGCTCATATCAACCTACACATCAGGTGAGTCTGATGTTGGCTCTCAGTTTGCTAATACATTCTATAGAAGTCAGTGATTTTGTAACATTACGAAAACACGCCTATTAAAATATATTGAAAATTTTACAACCCAAAAAAAAATATTTTCAGATAAAAAATTCTGATATTTTTCATATTTCTTCCCCAAACATAGATTGTGGATACTCGTTAGAACCGCCTCGGCAAGGCGGTTCTAACGAGTATCCACAATCAATGTTTTTAAGCAAAATAAGAAAAAAATAATGTAAACCCTGTAAACCCGAGTTTTACTATATAAAAGTGGGGTTTAAGGGGGTCAAAATTATATAGGCGTGTTTTCGTGATGACTGGTAAAGTAGACCCTGTAAAGCTGACCAGGGCCTCCGTTTCCCACAAAAAGCATTACAAATCATATATATGTGTCCTTGATAATATTTCAGCGAGAATATGAGCAGGCTGGGATAGATTTTCAATATCCGGCTCAAAAACGTTATAATGCACCGCATTATGTTACAGCCAAATGGAATTCTAACCATTTTTATAATGTCATGCATTTATTATTCAAAGTAGAAAAGAACAGATATACTAATCTGTTTTAGTATTGCCATCATGACAAAGCAACAACGATTGTAATTTGCATGCATCCGTGCAACCTCAAGCCTAAATTTCTGGAGAGAAAAACAAATCAAAATGTCACCTTTTAAATCTTACTCCTCATATCAATTAATAAGAAACGACATTTATCTTGTCCACTAAGGGATGTAACCGATGAAATCATTATAAGTTGTACTAGATTGTGTACCTTTGAAAAGAAGAGAAAATGATAGAAAATATGGAGTCTGGAGACAGACTAACGTGACAGCAACGTTAAAATAAACTTGAACATTATTACTCATCACTCATATTACTCATATAATTTTGACCCCCTTCAACCCCACTTTTATATAGTAGAGCTGGGGTTTTACAGGGGTATACATTATTTTTATTATTTCTGCTCAAAAACATAGGTACCCACAATCTATGCTTTGAGCAGACGTATGAAAAATATCAGAATTTTTTCATCTGAAAACTTTCAGTTTTGGACGGTGAAAGTTTCAATATATTTGAATAGACGTGTTTTCGTAATGAATGGTATGGAGATAGTAAGGTGTAATATACTAAATGCGTACAGATGTTATCATCAAAATCATTATGAAAACATGCCTTTTCAAATATATTGAAAATTTCATCTCCAAAATTCGAAAATTTTCAGATAAAAAACTCCGATATTTTTTCCTATTTCTGCTCAAAACATAGATTGTGGGTACTCGTTAGAACCGCCTCGCCGAGGCTGTTCTAAGGAGTACCCACAATCTATGTTTTGAGCAGAAATAAGAAAAATAATGTATACCCCTGTAAACCCCAGTTTTACTATATAAAAGTGGGGTTTAAGGGGGTCAAAATTATATAGGTATTTTTTCGTGATGGTAAAAACATTATTATTATTATTATTATTATTATTATCTCGGACACAATAGTACTATTGTCCGAGTTATTACTGTTATTATTGTATGAAACATTTCTGGAGGTTTGGTTGAGAAAGGGTTAAATACGCCGACAAATGAAAGTTAATTTAATATACATCTATCGTTACATCAAACGAGAATACTAAATCATATATATATGGATGAATGTGTATGGTTGTGTTATACAATAGTATTATACCATAAAATGAGAGCAATAAAGTTTATTTGAAAAATAACTACAAATGAAATTAGGGTACAAGAACTGGGCACAACTAATATTTATTCCAGTCAATTGTGCAAGCAATAATATTTATTTAATGACTTAACAAGTTCCGTCAAGTAACTTATGCGCGGCTGATTGAGCGGTGTATAATCTATATATGCGCCGGCACATGAAAAAAGGGACCTCACGATTTTCCGGTTTGTGATTCTTCAAATGCGCATGAGCAGTTCCCTGTTTGGGCCATAGACATGCGCTGTTTTGCCTGAACCTTCATCAAGGTCGCTACAACATGTCTGCGAACAAGTAAGGCTCTGGCGAGACTGCACTTATGTGCAGGCTCGCCTGAGCCCTTGCTGGTCGTCTATGTGATAAGTACCCTTTTTTCATGCATTAGCTTAAATGCTGTTTCACTTTGATAGCACAAATGTTGATTAACTAAGCATTTTACAGAATGTACGGACACTTTTGGGAAAATTAAGCCATAAAAGTGTAGGTAAAATTCATTGTATAATTTTATATCAAAACTAGATCGCTGTATTTATCAGAAATGGTTGAAAGTTGTCAGCTGCATGTTTGAAATGATATGAGACCGACCCAAAGAAGGTGCCAACCTAAACCTTTTCAGAAAAAAAGGGTTGAGGTCTCATCACGAAAACATACCTTTATAAGTTTGACCCCCTTAAACCCCACTTTTATACAGTAAAACTGGGGTTTACAGGGGTATACATTATTTTTTTTCTTATTTCTGCTCAAAAATAGATTGTAGTACTCGTTAGAACCGCCTCGATGAGACGGTTCTAACAAGTACCCACAATCTATGTCTTTTTGAGCAGAAATATGAAAAATATCAGAGTTTGTATCTGATTTTTTTTTTTTTTTTTTTTTTTTTTTTTTGGTGGTTAAATTTTCATTATATTTGAATAGGGGTGTTTTCGTAATGTGGTGTTATGACTTTGTTCAGGCCGTGGTTCAGTTAACTCTAGTCCTGCTGAACCCGAATATGTCCTGCCTTTGCAAACAATGCAGATCCAGATCGGTTGGCTTCTGAAGAAGCCAATTGATTTGGATCTGCACTGTTTGCCATTAAGTATGTGAATTTATAACAACAATCCGGATCAAGTAATCTAACTGGCTAAAAATTAGCAGTGGGCGTGGCATCTTGTTTTATTCAACATGACAAGAGTTAATGGTTTCTTTAGCTCTGGCTGCAGTGTCTAAGGTGATTGCCAGGATCCCTCGGCCTTGCTTCACTGCAGAGGTTTGGTTTGATTTTCACGTGTTTTATTTTCTGTGAGGTTTGACTGAATTGGGGAGCCTCTGTCCTGGCCGACCAGTCGTATTGATTATTTTATTTTATTTTATTTTATTTATTTATTATTATTTTATTTTTATTTTTTTTTTATTTGTTTATTTATTCTTTTGCAACATGTGAGCCTAGGGTGATTGGTTAGGGCAGTAAAGAGATTTTAATTCCAGGTGGATTTTATTGCTGGCCAAACAGGGGCGGTGGTTCGGGTTTTAGTTGCGCTTTCTGTGGTCTTGTGGCTGCTCTCCGGACTTTTAACTCTTTCCACGCTAGTGGGACTTTTGTCGTCTGCTGATAACCTTTGCAAACAGTTTGGATCCAGATCAGGCCCGACAAAACGTCGGGCCGGATCTGGATCCAAACTGTTTGACATTCTGATGGTATTCCTGAAAGATATTTTTGAAAAAGTTAATTTTGGAATGAAAAAAAAAAAAATCCACCGACGACAAACAAATACAAAATTACCAAGCACGCAAGGAGTTGATATGCGAATATTCTGGGTAAATAAGCGGCGCAAGATATTCTGAGACGCAAAGAAAATTACATGTATAAAACAACCAATGCTCACATCAAGCTGTGCATACGCGAAATCTAACTAGTTCGCGCAGGCATTATTGGGGTCTCATCATGAAGAAATGTACTTTATGTCATATGCGTCCAGCAAAGACTCCGATCAGCCTACCCATGCGCGCAGTCTGATACCGTCTTCGCTGCCCACATGAGAAAGCCTGGAATCTTTGTCTATGTTCTGATCGGACCATGCAGATGCGCAGGCTGAGCAGTCTGCACTGGCTACATATGCCATTAGGTACATTTCCCTACATAGTAGTTAATATAGAACGCAGGCAATATTGGTCCTGGCAAGACTGTGAAGGTGTTACTGGTCCAAGCACAAAATGGATTACTGTATATGCAGCCTCCTGCAAAACGAGAAGGAAATTAACGCAAAAGCGCCGGCTGGTCTGAATTTTATGTTGTTCGCAAACAAATTTCAACCTATAATAGGCTATCGCCAACTTTGCTCTAGTTGATTGGTCGAGAGCTAATTCCAAACGGAATTTATACCACGAAAAACCCACTGAGTATGGATTGTGCAACTATTTTCTTTTCATAGATGCCTGAACAAAGCTATTCAGCTCATTAAGACCATGATCGAGCTGGAAATATAAGAAATGAATTTTGTGGATCTTATTGATGTGTGATCACCTGCGAATCAGAGTGACTCGTTGGTTTACACATCGATAAATCCATACAAATCAAATCCATTCCTATAATATATGCTATCAAACGTTTTATTATCATGAGTTCTATCATTTATCTTTTCAGATGACCATCTGAAACGTGCAATAAATTGTTACGTCATAACCATGCGACCACCACGTGCACAGTCACCAAAATATGGCGGGAGACTAACACGTCACGAGAGTTTACGTCAGCGTTGTCCTGATCAGAACACTGATGAGATAATACATTTTGTACGGGAGCTTCAGTTTGAACGCCAGATGACATTACTTCCGCTGCAGAAAAAGGCGCCACTTCCGGGCATCGGTCAGTCTTATTTTAAAGCGGGAACAAATGACTCGGGGTTTCTAGAACGCGGAACAGACTCTACAGATAGTGATGATGATTCGTTAGATAATGAAATTGCACAGACACAAAGAAAGGTTGTTAATCCTAGAGTGGACCCCTTTGTTAAAGACATGCTTACTTGCCCACGTTCAATCATTACCTCAAATGACTACGCCGTGTTGTCACGATCAGTACAAAACAATCAGGTTAACACGTGTAGTAATACCCAGAAACCAATATCCAAAATGTTGGGACAAGACAATTCTGGCAAACACAAAAAATACAAAAACTGCAGGGAAATCCATCGTGACCATAGCAACGTCAGTGTAAGAAGCCAACTTCCGCCTTTAAGTCGTGATGACATTCCAGAAAGACCTTCTGCGCCGTCACCAAGCAGAACACCACCGTCTTCTGACTGTGATTTCATTGAAGAGGAACCTGTTGATTATTTGGATTTATCTTGATAAATATGCAGCATTTTCATAGCATAATCTGGTGCTTTAACGCTTAGCACTCTGGGTAAAACATTCATCAGACGATATTTTTCAATAGCTTGCTATTTTTTCCCCAAAAATAGGCATTGACTCTTCATGCAAAATGTCTCCAAAGGACAATTTGCATCAGAGGTCAAAACCTATTTTCTGAGAAAAATTAGAAATCAGTTCATCACTTTGTCGTCTGCTGAATTAGCCCAGATGGTGGTAAAGGTTTTTTTGTTGCAAGTGCATGAAACGAAAATGTATATAGCATGTTTTATGATATAAAAAGCTAACAAAGACAAGCAAAAACCTTGTAGATATGCATCTATGTATGAAACTTCTGTTCCTGGACTAAAGTTACTGTATTTGCGCTAAGTATTTAAGTAGACAGGCCTGCGTAAATAGTGTATATCCAGATCAGGCGCCACAGGTTCTACACTGTTTACCATTCATCCAGCATTTTAGACATATTAACACTCAGGTAGTAAAATGGATTTACATTCGACTCTCGTTATCTCGACCTTGCTTATCTCGAATAACCGCATATCTCGATGTGAAATTCTGGTCCCTGTTTTAACATGGAAATCTAAGAACAGGTAAGTTAATATTGTGGAAAAGAGGAGAAATTGCTCGTAAGGAGCAATTTCTCCTCTTTTCCACAATATTTTCAATATATCTCTAACTTCAGTAGTCAAATTACATATTCATTTGTTAAATGTGGTTGTTCGATTTATTGTTTTCCTCACTTCTGCAACTCTGATATTTCGAGGTACGGATATCTGGAAGTGTTTCAGAGAGTCCCTTGGAATTCGAGATAACGTGAGTCGATGTATTTACTTAAATCTATGCGTGTTTGGTGAGGAGAGAAGGTAAATGTACACGACATACATTTTAACGCTTAGCATGCTGGGCAAGACTTTCAGACGACAACATTTTGAAATATGTTTCTTATTTTCTCCCAGAAAATAGGGTTTGACATAGGAGACAATTTGCATGAAATATCAAATCCTGTGTTCTGGGGAAATTTACGTAAATTGTCCCCATAGAAGACGATTTGCATGAAATGTGAAACATAGTTTCCTGGGGGAAAAATAGAAAGATGTCAATTTGTCGCCCCTGTAGCCAAGCGGTAAAGGTTGTGCCAAAATGCTACCTTTGCTTATCAGTTTCATTGAAGCTACAAATATTTGTGCCATAAATCATAAGATTACTGTATTTAACCTAAATATACTAAAAACTTCCATATGTACATGTACCTCTTTACTACACATGTTCTATAATCTCAACACGTCCAATTCCCTACCCGTTGTTATGTCTAAAATTGCAGAATGCGACGTCTAGTCAGGGTCTACACTGTTTGTTACGGTCTGTCTGTCAGAATACTATTGGTAAGTGCCCTATCGCGAATGTCAACGACATAAAAAATATAGGTTTGAGATTTACGTCCATGGTCCAGTTAAAGGCTCCATATCCCTCAAAAATAGACATTTTTTTATCCAAGAAAGGTTTAATAAATTGATATATAGTATTAATACGATCATAAAATGTGACATCTGACAGCCTGTTAAATTTCAGTTAGTTTCTCGGATTTGAACAGGATTAAAAATAAAATTCTTATTGCATCCCTGAATTAATGTTGGCAACATTAATTCAGAGATACGATAAAACTTATTTCATTTCAAAAACGAGAGACTACATGTAAATGAAATTTTACAGGCTGTCAGATGCCACATTTTATGACTGCAAATAGTTATAGTTATGACTGTGCAAATAGTTTATATCAATTTATTAACGTGTCTTGAATAAAAAAATGTCTGTTTTGGGGGAATATGGAGCTTTAAATCCTTCATCTTCCGCAGTATAGGCGTTTGAAGGTAAAAAAGAGATATAGCCTGTGAAATATGCGATGTGAGTTCAGATTATTGGACATTGGATGGCAAAACAACATTGCATCAACGTCGAGCCCCACCCCCCCCACCAACACACACACACACACACACACACACACACACACACACACACACACACACACACACACACACACACACACCACCTCCCCGTCCCCCAAATCTTGTAAGAATGCTGTTCCCGGCTCATTTATTTAGTACTGGAATAGTGATTTTAACGGTTGTTGTACTCAATCTACAGTCGAACCTCGTTATCTCGAACTCGCTTATTTCGAATCACCGCTTATCTCGAAGTGAAAATCTGGTCCCCGCTTTAACATGAAACTATGACAACAGGTAACAAAATAATGTGGAAAAGAGGAGAAATTGCTCCTGAGGAGCAATTTCTCCTCTTTTCCACATTATTTTATATATATATTTCTAACTTCAGGAGTCAAATTACATATTCATTTGTTAAATGTGGTTGTTCAATTTATTGTTTTCCTCACTCTCTCAACTCTGATATGTCGAAGTACGGATATCTCGAAGTGTTTCAGTGAGTCCCTTGGAATTCGAGATAACGGGAGTCGACTGTATTTCATAATTAGTTTATGATTAATTGTGTCAAACAAACCGTTTTTGATTGGCCAACTAAGGAAGTTCCCGTTGTGTTGCAAATATCGTTTTCTGTCATTAAAGAATTTCATTATCTGTTCATTACCTATAAATTCCTCTGCCCATTCATTTGTCCATGTATCCATCAACGAAGCGGCGAGAGATCGGAGATATTCAATTCAGTTTCATTGTCTAATAGAATACTTCCATATTTGGCCCGGATATCCAACTGAACCGCAACGTCAGGTAATGTACCACGAGCATGCGCGCCAAGCATTCAGATTATCCTGTGCATTTGCGTCGCATAATCGGAATCTTTACTGGGCGCATTTGGGAAGTCAAGGATGCAAAGTTGTTTCATACGGCCAACAGAGTCTCGGATCAGACTGCACGGATTCGCCGGCTGATTCGAGTCTTCGTTAGGCGCACATGTCAGAAGGTACGTTTTCTAACGTTGGGGATCAATTATATGTACATTTAAGCAAACGATTTAACAACAAAACTGCAAACTTTGCATGTTTCAATGTCGGAAATTATGTTAAGAAGATAATAGATTAATTGGGCCTCGCCCTGTGAAAACGTGCCTTCGGGGATATGCGGCCAGTGAAGGCCCAGATCAGACTGCGCGAATGCGCAGTCTGATCAGGGCCTTCGCTATCCGCTAATAGATCCGCTGAATACTACAGAATGTATGAAAGGATAGCAAAGACCCGGATAATACTTTGCACATGCGCAGGATGATCTGAATGTCTACTTTTGCGCATGCACGAAGACAAGTCTTTGCTTGGCGCGGCCTGAATATCAATTTCACCGATTTCCAAGAGAATCGACCTGTAGTAGAAGTGCCCGACCCCATCACGAAAACATGCCTATCTAATTTTGACCTCATTAAACCCCACTTTTATATAATCAAACTGGGGTTTACAGGGGTATACATTATTTTTCTTATTTCTGCTCAAAAACATAGATTGTGGGTACTCGTTAGAGCCGCCTACTTATTATTATATTCGACTTTATTTATAGAGGTAACACATTTAGTAATCTAGTACTAATCTTCCATGTGGCCCTCTTTTTTCCTGGGTAGAAACCAGTACTAAGCAATGCGGATAAAGTCTCTTGCTCAAAGAAACAACACTTGCTGTTAGTGGGGATCGAACCCAGTACCTCTCGATCTCGAGTCCGACGCTTTACCACTGCACCACAGCGCTCCACATGTACCCACAGTATATTTTGAGTAGAAGTATTAAGAAAAAAAAATGCCTGAAAGTTTTCTTTTTTTTTTTTTTTTCCTTGGTGATAAAATTTTCAGTATATTTAAATAGGCATCATGCTTTCGTAATGCGACCAGTTATCTTTTCACTCTTTAGCTCTACAGTCACAGAACCTAGTCTAGGCCAATGAAAAAAGCATATTTGGCAAGCCAATTAGCTAGAGCTATAGGTGTCAATCCCTGTGCATAAAAAAAATCAAAATAATCCAAACAGTTATAAAGAGTTATGAACATTTTCACTAACTTATTTCAGAAAAGAATTTTGATATACATTTGTACATGCAATCGCTATAGTATTACCTTGTTCATTCATCTTATTTATTGCCTTCTTTACCATTTGATCCTACAAGTAAAACACGACAATAAGTCATGGCTGACCAAAGTGTACTCAGATCGGATCGGCCCACGTATCTGTGTTGTCTGTCCAGGGTCTACATTTTTGTCTAATAGACTGTTTATTATGATAGTGACCGGTGAAAACTTATATCAGAATGCACGGATGTACAGAGAGATGTGAGTCAACGCTGGTCGCATTCGCTATTAGAGATAGTTATGTTTTTCTATTTGAAGGTATGAATGTATACTACAGGGACATTTCGATATATGGGCCACATCAAGGGAAATCGTGTCTTCAAACATGCGCAAAATGCGCAGATTCAGATCATCCTGCGCAAAGTCTCTTCCGGGCCTTTATTCTCCACTGATACATTCTATAGTATCCAATAATTCTGTTTGCGGAAAGCGAAGACCCTGATCAGACTGCGCATCGGCACAGTCTGACCTAGGCCTACGCTACGCTTGCGTGTCCCGAACGCACCGCTTGGCGTGGTTAGTATTCTTTATAAATCTACAGTGGGCCGTTATCGGCCCGTCAGCTACCCTGATGGGCCGATAAAACGGCCCGCTGTAGATTTATAAAGAATCATCACAAACATGCCTATAAAATGTTGACCCCTTAAACCCCACTTTTATATAGTAAAATTGGGGCTGATAGGGGTATACATTATTTCTTATTTCTGCTCAGAAACATAGATTGTGGGTACTTGTTAGAACCGCCTCGCTGAAGCGGTTCTAACGAGTACCCACAATCTATGTTTTGAGCAAAAATATGAAAATATCATTTTTTTTTATCTGAAAATTTTCAGTTTTTGGAGGTGAAATTTTCTATATATTTGAATAGGCGTGTTTTCGTAATGGCTTGATATGTTTTTTTATATTTCTGCTCAAAACATAGATAGTGGGTACTCGTTAGAACCGACTCACTGAGGCGGTTCTAACGAGTACTCACAATCTATGCTTTGAGTTGAAATAAGAAAAATAATGTATACACCTGTAAACCCCAGTTTTACTATATAAAAGTGGGGTTGAAGAGGGTCAAAGTTATATAGGTATGTTTTCGTGATGAGTTGTCGTAGTAGTTTAAAATCATTGCATTTAACATGCTTAATATCATGATGTCTGCCATACAAATTAAAATGTACTATTCTAAAATAAATAAAATGCCATTGGAATTAGAATCTGACTTCTGTTTACTTTCCGATGATGTCCAGAGAGAGCCACATTCACAGCACATAACCTAACAATGACATCAAGAAGAGCAGCAATCAAATAAAGACGGAGAGCACACATGCAACAAGCCTTGTGACACTCGAACAATGAGGCAGCTGTATCTCCGTCCAATATTGACTATGTACGACTGTTCTTTCATCATCACTGGAAAGACGCTTTTAGCTTGGTGTTTTATGTGTGTTTATTTTATTTTTTTTTTTCATTTGTCCACAAGAGAGGATTGCGTCCGCCATCCATATGCTGTCACCAAAGACACGGTGAGCTCTAACTCCCATGGTCCATGCGGCCACTTTTATCTTTAAAGGCCCCATGTTCCTCAAAAATAGACATTTTTTTTTTATCCAAGAATAGTTTATAAAATTATTAATACATTTATAAAATGTGACATCTGATTGCCAGTAAAATTTCAGTTAGTCTCTCGTTCTTGAAATGAAATGATTCTTTATCGTATCTCTGAATTATTGTTGCCATCATTAATTCAGAGATACAATAAAAATCTATTTCATTTTGCTCCACTTCAAAAAAAAAAAAAAAAAAAAAAAGAAAAAAACACACACACACACACACACACACACACACACAAAACAAATCAAAAAAACAAAACAAACCAAACAAAAACAACAATAACAAAAAAAAAACAGCAAAAAAAAAAACAAAAACAAAAAAACAAAAAACAAACAAACAAAAAACAAAAAAAAAAAAAACAAAAAAAAAAAAAACGATAGACTAACTGAAATTTTACAGGCTGTCTGATGCCACATTTTATGATCGTATTAATACCATATATCAATTTATCAAACCTTTCTTGGATAAAAATGTCTATTTTTGAGGAATATGGAGCTTTTAACACCTGATTTTTTAATTATTATTGATATGTCAAGACAATATTGTGAAAACAGAACTTTTGAATAAGTGAAACTGGCTGAAAGACTACCTCCAATCTAATCACACTGTAGGTGTTTACAGTGTACTTTCAAAAAGCAACAAAAAAAAAAACCTTCGATTTCTTTAAACCACTGAATGGTAGATAGGTAGTTACGATGAAAAGTTTTGAAGTCAATCATGATCAAAGTTTGCAAGTTTACTTCTAAGTACAATGACGTGAAAAAAAAATAAATAAAAAATAAACGCTTCCCTGAAGGATAGAAAAGCAGAGTATGAGAAATGAAACCTCATCAATTAATTTTAAAATCATTTTTTTGCAAGCAGTTATTTTGTTTGTTTGTTTGAGTTTAGGTTAAACGGCTCTCTCAACAATATTTAGTCATATCTAGCCGTCTCTCAGAAGAGAGGTAGAAGGAAAATAAGAATGAGAAGGATGAGAAAAAGGCCCCTGAACTTGCTTCAAGTGAGGTGAGGCAAGAATCTAAGAATATGACAGGCTCTACCCGGGAGATGGGTGGGGAGCACCTACTATCAAAAATAGCTGGAGTGTGCTGCTAGGAGCGCGGAACCCCTACCCCTTTCCAGACATGATTGAGACCCCTTACCAGACAAACGTAAGACGAACATATACCCCATTGTAAACAAACAGTATCTGCTCATTTGCTCAGTCAGTTAACCTAACAAGGATTTACTTGCATATTATCAATATTAAGTATAACAAGAATCACACAATATCAAGTTTAACTAAGATATATACAATGTTTTAATTTTTACCAAGTACAGTTGTAATACACTTATAATATTGTTGGTTTATACAATATGAGCCGGGGCCATTTATGATATCCCTGTTCCAGGCTAAGGTAGTTTACCGACCCCTTTCCAAACAGACATGAACCCCTTTCCAGACAGGAAAATATGAATCCCTTCCCAATTTTTTTTACAATGAAACACACCCGGTTCTACACAGACTCTGAAAATCAGACCCTTTTTGTCGGCACATCCCTACCCCTGCTTATATAGTGAGTGCCCTCCCCAATCCCTTCAGGGAACGCGGGGGCGGGGGTGCTACCCTCTGACAGTTTCAGCAGGAGTGTTGGAAACTGTTATACATAGTATCAAATAGTTACATGTATATGCAATATAAATGCACGTTCTGAGCTGTACAGTTTATTGAACTCATATTTGGGCTTCTTCACTTACATGTATTTACATGCGGGCATTGGATAGCCTTCTGCATAACGAAAACACGCCTATTCAAATATATAGAAAATTTTACTTCCAAAAACTAAAATTTTCAGATGAAAAACTCTGATATTTTTCATATTTCTGCTCAAAAACATACATTGTGGGTACTCGTTAGAACCGCCTCGGCGAGGCGGTTCTAACGTGTACCCACAATCTATGTTTTGAGCAGAAATAATAAAAATAATGTATACCCCCGTTAACCCCAATTTTACTAAATAAAAGTTGGGTTTAAGGGGTCAGAATTATATAGGTATGTTTCCGTGATGTTTGTATTCACGCTTGATGAGGAAAGCTTCTGTAGACTAGGAGATGATTTTGGGCGAATCAAGTGGTATATGCAGTATTTGGGTGCTGCTTTATTAATAACCTTTCATCAGAGCTTTGTTAACCCTTAAAGCGCCAAGAAAACCTACATCTGAAAATGTCGTCTGTTTATGTCGTCTGCTGAATGTTTTTGCAAACTTTTCAAACCTATTTTTACATACAGGCAAACAGTGTGGACCCTGATCAGACTGCTTCTAGCCTCTGGGTCCACACTGTTTGCAAACATGACTTTTAAAATCACAAGCTTGCACATTCTATCAGAGAAAAAATGTATGCACATGCTGATCTGGAACTACAATGGTTGCACGTCATATTTAATGCTGCTTTTATTTGGAGAGACTCGTGTTAGTCACAGATTTAGAGAAAAACGTTTGAAAGAGAGAGCCTCACCCTCATTCAGTTTTTTATAGTCAAATTTATTTTGTACACGCACGCACTTAGATGAAGCCATGATTATGAACAATGTACTTTATTCCTTATTTATGTACAGGAATCTAAAATGAGCAAATCGTGTCAATTAAAGTGCTAGTGTATGCAAAAAGATCAAATGTTGGATTTGATTCTGTCTGTGCAATTAAAATTGCGCATAAGCATGTATGTCAATTATGTAAAAAGTGATTTCGTTGTTTTCTTTCGTCAAGATAAGGACATAATTGGCATTCATTAGCAGTAATTGTTATTAAGAAAACATCGCAAGAGTGGCCGCGCATTTAGGTATTTTTCTTGTATCCCGACAAAGCATTTTTGTTTTCGTTATTAAACAAACAAAAAAACAACAAAAAAAAAACAAGTAATTAAGCAGTTTGTAGTTTTCTTATGATCAAAAATTATTATATCAAATTTTCATTAAAGCTTCAATAAGTTGCCGAATAAAAACATAATTCGACATAAACAAAAAATAAATAAATAAGTTTATATTATTATAAATATATATCTTTGTTTTCCTTTTTGAAGCTAAATAATCTTTATAATACTATCAATGGATACCAATTTCTTTTTTATTTTCCAATTCTTACAACCTCTTTTACAATTCATTCTATAGTATCATGTGTACACAAGACCTGCGTCTGTGTAATCATTACACATTTTCGCTCCGCATTTTTCAAATATAGCTATATTCTGCAACCTGTGGGCCATTTTTAATAAAATAATTTATTCAATATTTTACTACCTAACTATAGATATTTAATAGATATATCGAATGAGAGGTTATAACAAACGGAGAAATTTTAAAAAATATGACTTTTGGGCGATTGAATCAAGGCTATTTTTCATTTTTGTTGTAAAATACAAAGACTTAATAAGGAAAAACCCTTGTAGTATTCATTACAACCTGGGCCATTTTAAAATTTATTTTATTTCAACAAATTTGGTATCAAATTAAAGCAGATACATTTTTCCATCTATTGCGAGGTTATAATAATATCTTGTATTATTGAAAATTAATGATTTTATTAGTTAAACGATGGGCTCCTATATAATTCTATACATTTCCACACTATTACCTGTCTGAGAACTAGCGACAGGCTGTGACGTCACAAAGTGGACCGATTGGTGCGGATTAGTACCTATAGTACGAGAATTCCTGCATATGGAGATCTGGGTCCACACTGTTTGCAAACATGACTTTTAAAATCACAAGCAGATGATAAAGCAGACGACAATTGCTGGGATTGGCAGTTTAAGGGTTAACCTTTAATTCATCAGACGACACATTTATATATTATTCTTATTTTCATGTGGAAAAAAGGCTTTGGCATTTCAAGCAAATCGTCCTTTTGGAGACAATTTGCCTGAAATGTCGAAGTCTATTTTCAAAAAACATTAACTCGCATTGGTGTCAGGGGAGAAAACTCCGCCAGTCATGACACAGGACCGTGTATTTTGTAATCGTTCATATTCGAGTCTAACTTTTATTACAGTTGAATATGTATGGTAATTATATTTGTCAAAAAAAATTAATTAGCTCGTACGATTCAATCTTTATTGTCATTTTACAGGTGCATCGTAAAGCAACGAGGAAGTACGTCTGACAACCTGATAGTCAGATCGATTAGAGCATGCGCATTCAATTATTCTTGTTTTTTTTTTACTTTATTTCATTTATTTCTATTTTATTATTATCATTTTTTTTTGTGCGCGCTGATAAAAGTCCTTCACATGTTTGGTCAAGGTTCCTATAAGAAAAAAAGCTCATTAAAAGTGCAGAGACATGCAGATTGTCTATCTGATAACGTTCATTTAGTTTGAACCGCATCATGTTACGTCATTATTTGAACCGCTACGTCAGAAAACGTACCTTCGGACTTGTGTGCCCAGCAAAGATTCAGATCAGCCTGCGCATTCGCGCAGTCTGATCTGAATCTTCCCTGGGCACTCTTTGGATAATCAAGGATGCAAAGTTTTGTCTTGCGGGCAACAAAGACTGTGATCAGACTGCGCGCATGCGCAGGCTGATCTGAGTCTTCATTGGGCGCGTACCGGTCAGAAGGTACGTTTTCTCACATTGAGAATCATATATTTTTGGAAACTATGGCTCATTTTATATAAAACGTGTCACAACAAAAACTCGTCCTCGGTGGCATATATGAAACACAGTATACCATGATGTTTCGCCACGACATATCTGGACCTGTAGATTTTAAAATGCGACCTGCGCAGACCTAGAAATCACTGCACATATACGCAGCCTAAGTGGAACATGTGCAAACCCACATACCTGGATTTTATTGTGACGCAACTTAATTTTGTGACACGAGTTCTTCAGAAAATCAAATTTAAACTGAAAACAATTTATAAATCAATTAATTCTATGGTGGCGGAATGTCGTGCTTGCTGACGCTCAAAAAAACATATGAACCGCGACTAAAGAAAATGTACCTTCTGACATGTGCGCCCAAAGAGGACTCAAATCTGACTCCGCATGTGCGCAATCTGATCAGTCTTCATTATCCTTATGAAGAAACGTTCATCCTTGACTATCTAAAATGCGCTCAGTGAAGATTCTGATCAGATTGCGCGAATGCGCAGGCTGATCTGAATCTTCGCTGGGCGCACAAATCCGCAGGTACCTTTGCTGACATTAAGGTTCATATAACCGTTTAAAGTTGACTACCGCTACAGTTATTATCCTTAATATTTCGGACACCTGAACTCCCTTACCATATTTCTCCTAAAATTTGAGCAAGTCTAATTTACTATTTGTTGATGCGTCTAAAAACTCTAGAGCTAGATGAGTGGCAAACAGTGTAGACCCAGATCAGACGCCACAGATGTGGCGTCTGATCTGGGTCTACACTGTTTACACTAGCAATTTACATGTATCAGAATACTGAGGACAAGTATGGTAATAGAGAATCGATGCCATGTAATTGACAAAATTACCAATATAAAGCGGGTTGACTATCATGTTAATAGTGCATTAACGCTCTGCATGCTGGGCAGAAAATTCAGCAGACCACATTTGTCAATAGTTGTCTTATTTTTCTCAGTGAACAGGATTTGACATGTCATGCAAATTGTCTCCCAAGAAACAGCTTGCATGAATTGCCTATTTTCTGGGAAGTATAAAAAAAAAAATATTTCAAAATGTCGTCTGCTTGAATTTTTACCAAGCATGCTAAGCGTTAAGAAACATTATAAATATGTCCTTAATGGTCAATTACATTGAATAATATCTTCATTGGCCGTAAGAAATAACTCAGAAAACCACCGAGCTTATTTACGCCCGAAAAGACTTTACACCCTTAACTTTTAACGGTCTGTTAACAGGGCAAATTCGGCAGACGACAAACTGATGATATTTTTATTTCTTATTTATTCCAGAAAATAGGCTTTGACAAAGGAGATAATTTGCATGAATTTAAAACAATATATATATATATATATATATATATATATATATATATATATATATATATATACATATATATATATATATATATATATATATATATATATATATATATATATATATATATATATATATATATATATATATATATATATATATATATAAACAAGAGGGTCATGATAGCCCTGTAACGTTCATCTGAGTATCATAGCACTTAGGGAACCTGACTCATAAATGATCAAGGCAAGCATTCTGACCAAGATTCATGACGATTATATAAAAAATAACTGTTCAATATGGCTGCTAGGGCAATCTTGGATTTCCGAGAGAATGATTTTAGCTATATTTGATCTACAACTCACCCCGATACTTCCTATCAAGTTTCGACTCAGTTGGCCTTCTATTCAGGAGAAGAAGTTCAAAATAGCTTTTCAAGATGGCAACTGTGGCAGTCATCTTGTATTTCCGATCGGAACGATTTAAGGTATTTTTGATCTACAAAACACCTCGATGATTCTTACCAAGTTTCAAGTCAATTGGCCTTTCGGTTCAGGAGAAGAAGCGAAAAATAGAGTTTCAAGGCCACCATAACGGCCATCTTGGATTTCCAGTCGGAACAATTTTAGCTATTTTTTTTTATCTACCAGTTACCCCTATGCTTCCTACCAAATTCAAGTCAACTGACCTTTCAGTTCAGGAGAAGAAGCAATAAATACATTTTCAAGATACCATCTTGGATTTCCGATCGGAAAAATTTTAGCTATTTCTTATCTACAAATAACCCCAAAGCTTCCTAGCCAGGTTGGAGTCGTGGCCGTTCGGTTCATGAAATGAAGTGAAAAATAGATTTTCATGATGACCACTATGGCGGCCATTTTGGATGTCCAATCAGAACAATTTTACACTTTTTTTTCTATCTACAAGTTACCCCGATGCTTCCTACCAAGTTTCGAGTCAAATGGCTTTTCGGTTCAGGAGAAGAAGCGAAAAATTTATTTTCAAGATGGCGGCCATGGCGGTCATCTTGGATTTTCGATTGGAACGATTTGAGCCATTTTTGATCTACAAGTCATCCCGATGCTTCCTACCAAGTCGATTTGCCTTTTAGTTCAGGAGAAGAAGCGGAAAATATATTTACAAGATGGCCGCCATTTGGATTTCCCATAGGAACGATTTTAGCTTTTTTTTGGATCTACAAGTCACCCCGATGCTTCCTAACAAGTTTCGAGTCAATTGGTCTTTCGGTTCAGGAGAAGAAGCGAAAAATATATTTTCAAGATGACAGCCATGGCAACTATCTTTGATTTCCAATCGAAATAACTTTAGCAATTTTTTATCTATAAGTCACCCCGATGCTTCCTACCAAGTTTCGAGTCAATTGGCCTTTTGGTTTAGCAGAAGAAGAGAAAAATAGATTTTCAAGATGGCCGCTATGGCAGCCACCTTGGATTTCCGATCAGAACGACTTGGCTACTTTTGATCTACAAGTCCCCCCGATATTTCCTACCAAGTTTCGAGTCACTTGGCCTTTCGGTTCATGAGAAGAAGAGAAATATAGATTCTTGGATTTCCGATCGGAATGATTTTAGTCATTTTTTATCTATAAGTCTCCTTCATGCTTCCTACAAAGTTTCGAGTCAACTGGCCCTTTTGGTTCAGGAGAAGAAGCGAAAAATAGATTTTCAAGATGGCCGCCATTCTGATCGGAACGATTTTAGCTATTTTTGATCTACAAGTCACCCCGATGCTTCCTACCAAGTTTCGAGTCAGTTGGCCCTTTGGTTCAGGAGATGAAGCGAAAAACAGATTTTCAACATGGCCGCCATTTTTAATTTCCGATCGGAACGATTTTAGCTATTTTTGATCTACAAGTCACCTCGATGCTTCCTAACAAGTTTCGAGTCAATTGGTCTTTCGGTTCAGGAGAAGAAGCGAAAAATATATTTTCAGGATGGCAGCCATGTTAGCCATCTTGGATTTCCAATCGAAATAACTTTAGCAATTTTTTGTCTATAAGTCACCCCGATGCTTCCTACCAAGTTTCGAGTCAATTGGCTTTTTGGTTCAGCAGAAGAAGAGAAAAATAGATTTTCAAGATGGCCGCTATGGCAGCTATCTTGGATTTCCGATCAGAACGACTTGGCTACTTTTGATCTACAAGCCCCTCGCCCCCCCTCACCCCCCCTCCCGATATTTCCTACCAAGTTTCGAGTCACTTGGCCTTTCGGTTCATGAGAAGAAGAGAAAAATAGATTCTTGGATTTCCGATCGGAATTTTCTTTTAGTCGTTTTTTATCTATAAGTCTCCTTAATGCTTCCTACAAAGTTTCGAATCAATTGACCCTTTTGGTTCAGGAGAAGAAGCGAAAAATAGATTTTCAAGATGGCCGCCATTCTGATCGGAACGATTTTAGCTATTTTTGATCTACAAGTCACCCCGATGCTTCCAACCAAGTTTCGAGTCCATTGGCCCAGAGGAGTAGAGGAGTAGGCTTTTAAAGCAATTGTTGACGCCGCATGACGCACGGCGGACGACGGTCGACGGACGAAGGACGACGGACATTGACCGATCACAATAGCTCACCATGAACATTTCGTGCTCCTAAAAAGACAGCAAAAATTATTTCAAAATGTCGTCTGCTAGAAATTATATCCAGCATGCTAAATGTTAAAATACCTATAATTTAAAATAAATGCAAAGTGTTTATGCAAGAAAAATTACAAAGATACAAAGACAGCAGTATTTCACAATTTCTTCCCACTGAACAGCTTCAGCATTTTATTGCGTTTATTGTTTATTTGTTGATTGCTTGTTTGTTTGTATGTTTGTTCGTTGTTTGTTAGTTAGTTAGTTAGTTTGTTTGTCTGATTTTGTTGTTGTTTTTGTGTTCAATTCATACATTTGTTTTCACACGCTGCTTTCTATAAGCGTCAGGACCGACACTGTCCATTAACATGTCAATAAACAGTGCAATGAACATAACGTGTTTCGTTTCATTATACGTGTTAAACTTTAGCACTAACCTATAAAAATTAGTGATATTTCTCTTATATTTCCACAGAAGATAAGGCTTGCATATATGATAAGTATCGCTACCATTATCTCGTGTACCGCTCCATTTTAATCATTGTTTTAAATAACGTTGTCACATGATGTATTTGTATGTGTGTAGTTTTGTTGAGAGTGTCACGATTTGTAAAGTTGCAAGTATCAAGTTAAAATTGTCGAGTATCAAGTTAAATTGGTCGAGTATCGAGTTGAATTGGTCGAGTATCAAATTAAAATTGTCGAGTATCGAGTTAAAATTGTCGAGTATCGAGTTGAAATTGTTGAGTATCGAGTTAAGTTGGTCGAGTATCGAGTTAAAATTGTCGAGTATCGAGTTGAATTGGTCGAGTATCGAGTTAAAATTGTCGAGAATCAAGTTGAATTGGTCGAGTATCAAGTTAAAATTGTCGAGTATCGAGTTGAATTGGTCGAGTATCGAGTTAAAATTGTCGAGTATCGAGTTGAATTGGTCGAGTATCGAGTTAAAATTGTCGAGTATCGAGAAGTTTAGATTGTGGAGCCTTGAGTCACAGATGTAATATATCAAGTTTAGGTACCTAATGAGCATGAATTTACATGGTTTAACATATTTCAGCAGCATGACAATGCAGCTGTGTGAGCAGTCTTATTTGAATATTTAATCAGCAATATCTATAATTCAGTCACCAGAACCTATTTTGTGTTTGTATTGTCCTAAAATATGTCATCAATTTTTCAACAAGCTAATTTTGCTGATCTAGGGCAGATGAAAGTGGTCTAAGCCTCTCAAACCAAATATTTATGCTTGCAGTCAAACCTACAGTGGGATTCCATTATTTCTAATTTATTGCCTGTTACATGGCAAATATTAGTCTGCTGCAGCAGGGGGCTTATTAATAGGTTTTTACACTGATCACCTTGGGACTTATCAGTTATGGCTATTTTATATGAAAGATTCACTGATCAGCTGATCACTGTTGGAATGTGGTGAGAACACAGTAAATATTCCACAGAAAAAAAAAAGTAGGAAGAGCAGGTGAATTTTACTTTTTGAGCAAGCTCATGACAAAAATGGCCTGTATGGCTTGAGAAGACAAAGATCAGCCTAGGCATGAAGAGGCTTTGGATCCTAAGCTATCCAGAGAGTTGGTGTGAAGACTCTGATTAGACCAGGCGCACAGGACATTTGTTGGTTTTGTTGTGTGCTGGTGTAACAAAGTAAAGTGACCCCCCACAGAATAACAACCCCAAGGTCATTATTCTATAGAAAAAAGGACCCCTTTTCTAAAAAATACTGACTGCCCTTACAAAACCAATGACCCCCTTGATGATATCCCATAGAATAACCACCAGGACCATAGAATAACTCCTTCTGTATAAAATAATGACTCCCATTATAATAACCCTCTCGATGAAATTTGTCAAATATTGCCCACTACCAAGACCTCATCACATAAGCTGTCATAAGCTCCTTGCCCCCACCTAATCAGGCATCAGAACCTGTCTGTTTACACCATGTGTCTCAGTCATAGGACAAAACTTTTTCATTTTCTTTTTTGGTTTTAACCATTTTTTTCACAGCATATAGATAAGTCTTCAAAATAAAAACAGTCTTGTAAGACGAGGTATTTTGGAAACCTTAACAAAATGTACAAAGGTACAAAAATAGTAGAAAACATACCAATGTATGTCTAACCAACAGAATTTCTCAAATGCATCGTCCAGATTTCGAGTTCTTGTTGCAGGATTACTCTTACACGATCTTGTTTACCTGGAAAATTCGCCCCGAAACTTGTTGCAGGATTACTCTTATTTAATAATAATAATAATTATAATAATAATAGAATTTATTTCAAGAGGGTGACACATTTAGCAACAACTAATCTTCCATGAGGCCCTCCCTCACTAACTACAGATATGTACATATTACAGAAATTCACAAGGACATGCATTTAAACCTTAAACTACTAAAAAAAAACAAACAAAAAAACATGTACCAGTCTTTCATTCATGATCTCACATACCACAAACATATGACAAACAAATGTAATTCAGAGAAAAAAGATATACATGTACCAATTTATACATACACCATCTCTCACACTGTAAACATATGACAAACAAATGTGATTGTGATGGGAAAAAAAAAACAAAACAAAAAAAAAAAAAAAACATAGGTATTTTTACAAATATATTTTACATGGAAAATATATAGTGCTTATTTTCAAGGCTGACTCGATGATGAACATTTCATCCATTTTATGCACTGTTTATGGAAAGAATCTACAGAGTCAGAATTTTTTAACCAGTTTGGTAGATTATTCCATATGACTGGCCCAGAGTAGATTAAACTTTGCTTGAAAATTTCTTTCTGTGGCCTTGGAGTGTGAAAATTTGATGTATTTACTGATCTAAGAGACAGAAGAGTCTCATTTATAGGTCTGAAAGTGAACATTGCATTGATATAAGATCGTGTGATAGATTTTGAAATTTTATACATAAATTTTGCTTTTCTTAGAAATATTCTTTCATAAATGTTCAGAATTTTAAGGTCATTCATACTGCATGCAATGTCAGAATACTCATAATCTAAAATGATCTTTACACACGCTTTTGTAACCTGTGGATTCTGTCAAGGTTAGAATGGGTTGTTCCTCCCCATACTGTGGAACAGTAATCAATGTGGGGTTGAATGTATGTCTTATAAAATTGTACTCTGTGTTCAAGGGATAAATAATCTTTCAATCTTGATAAAAGCCACAAGTTTGAAGAAATTTTCTTAGCAATGAACTGTGTATGGATTGACCATGTTAGATTATTATCTATATAGATTCCAAGGACTTTGTCATTATCAATATTTTTTAAACTATCATTATTAAATGTTAAATTCAAAATACTATTATGTAAATGAAGGCGTTTCTGTGAAGTGGTGATTAACATTACTTTGTTTTTTTCAGTATTTAAAAGCATTCCATTAAGTTTACACCAAACAGAAAGTTTTTGTAAGGCCATCTGTAGATCTTGTTCAATGAAATGCTGCGAGTTGCTGATCTGATATATTGTGGTGTCATCCGCATAAAGATCCGTGAAAACATTATCTGTGTAAAGTGGTAAATCATTTATGAACATTAAAAATAACAAAGGTCCCAAAATTGTGCCTTGAGGTACACCACAAACAATATTTTCAGTTGTTGATTCAATATTATTAATGACAACTTTTTGTTTTCTGTTTAACAAATAAGAGGAAAACCAGAGAAGTGTTTCATCTGAGATTTTTTAAGCAAGAGTGTATGATCCACTAAATCAAAAGCCTTCCTAAAATCCACCATGACCATACCAATAATTTGGCCATTATTTATAGCTTCATGGAATTTATTGATCATCTGAAGAAGGGCAGTTTCACAGGAATGATTGGGTCTGAAACCAGATTGTGTTGAATGAAGTGCATTATGTGAGATCAAAAATGACATGAACATGCTTCTCCAATAGCTTGGATAAGACAGGAAGGACTGAAATAGGCCTATAATTGTTTGTATCATCCCTAGGGCCATTTTTGTGCAAAGGCCTTACTTTGCCTTCTTTCCATTTGTTTGGGAATGTAGAGTTAATTATGCTTTGGTTACAAATGTATGTTAAGCTATCTGAAATAAATGGTGCTGCTAGCTTTAATAATCTTGGCCCAATGTTATCCAAACCAGTAGATTTTGTGAGGTCGATATTTTTTACATATTTTTCTATTTTTTCACAGGAGATATCTGGTATTGAAAAATAGGTGTCTGCAGGAATTTTTTCATTACAAAACTTCTGCAGCTTATCAAAATTGGAAGTCTCAATAGGTTCCTTGATTTTTGATGCTACTGTCACAAAAATTTATTGAATTCATTAGTAATATCTTTTGGATTTTCAGTGACATTGTCACTGGTTTTAAGAGAAAATATGTCTGCACTCCCTTTCCGTTTACTTGCCCCTATTTCCTTAAATAATTTCCATACACTTGCTGGATTATTTGCATTTTCATTCAAAATTTCTGAGTACTGGTGCTTCTTAGACAGTTTAATCATACTGCATACTTTATTTGAAGCAGTGTCTTCATGCCCAAATAACAAAGTTAAAAGAGCGAATCGGTCTTTTATCAATTCTACAGTCATAGTGGTGCGACATAGAATTATGAAGGGTTGATGCCATCAGGGCTATCTGTTCTCAAACACCAGCCAAGCTGCTTTCTATCTTTGTGTGTGTGTGTGTGTGTGTGTGTGTGTGTGTGTGTGTTTTAAGCTAACTTTGTTCATTATTTTAATAAGTGTCAAGTTGAAATTCATGAAATATGAACATTTACTTCAGGTTACTAGTATTACTATTTTTTATTTATTTATTTTTTATCATTATTTTTATTATTATTATTATTATATAATTTTTGTTTTTGGATGGGGTAGGCTTTATTTTCTTCTTCGCATCGTCATTTAACTTCGCAAAGAGGGGTCATATACCGATAATAAAAATAGTATGACCTGGGTCACTTTGTAGCTCACTTGAGCACAGAGTGCTCATGTGAGCTATTCTGACAGGCAGATGATCCGGCATCCATCTTATGGTATCTGTCATCCGTCTGTCTGTCTGTCAACATTCGACATCTCCTCCTAAACCACTGGGCCAATTTTTACCACACTTCAAAGGAATGTTTCTTAGGAGGTAATGATTGAAAATACTTCAAAGATATGGAATCTAAGCAGAACTTTAGTTGCCGTGGCAACCACATGGCAAAATCTTAGAAAATCTTTGTGTCAGAAACCCCTGCCTGATTTTGAAATAATTTGGCAGAAATGTTTCTTGCATGGTCGCCATGGGCGGAGCAAATTTTCCATATAAGCCTGTGTAAGGAACTTCAAAAGTCTGTTCCTATGCAACATATGGCCAGAATCTAAAATAGTCAGTTATTGGACCTTAACAAAAAGAACTAAAACAAGCTTGATTAGCATAAAAACATGGCAGCCATTGGTGGGGCTAATTTTCCATATAAGCCAATATAGGTCTATACAAAGTTCTGTAAAAGCCACCATGCTGCAATGGCAAGCAAAGCGATAGCCCCTCCCTTCCCCCCCCCCCTCCCCTCCCCCTCTCCCCCCCCCCCCCACACACACACACTCCCATCAAATATTTCACTGATACTCTGCCAGAATGCCATAGTTCTATTGAATTACAGATTGTGTCAAGGCATTAGAACTGCCTTGGTTAGGCGATTCTAATGCAATGTCATAGCATATATTTCAGTCTAGCTGCATGAAAAACTAGCTCATATTATCATCAGATAATAGATAATCCCTATTATGTTTCCTGTATTATTTGAAACAGAGCCCCATGTGGTGGGGCTAAAGCGACAAAGCCTACCTTCACACCTCCTGAATATTATACTTCCTTTTCTGGACTGTTCATCTCCTGTGAGAAGGTACTCCCATAATAAAGTCAGTGTGGTGTGAAAATACAGAGAACATGCTCTTTTATATGAACAGCTCAAAGTGGTAGTGATATTATAGCTTCCTATAAATGATGCACAGGCAGATCCAAATCATTGGTCCTAGTGCTCAATGTTTCGGCTGATCAAACATGGTACTTACCTTGACCTAGTGTGAAAAACAGGCCTGGGATAATATGAAGTTATGAGCACCAGTTTTGTCCTGGTATATGAAAGGTATGTGGTGGTGGTGGTGGTGGGGTGGGGGGGTGGGGGTGTGCGGGGTTGCTCAGAGATGATGTACAGTCCAACCTGTATTAAGCAAGCACTTAGGAACAAGCAAGTGCTTGCTTTATTTAAGACAGATGCTTACTTAATACAGGTGCAGTTTAATGTAATTGCTTTTTTTATGGAACTGAAAGTGTGCTTGCTTAATACAGGTTGCTTGCTTAATAGAGGTTACCAATATGACAGGTTTCACTGTACCTAGTTTGAGTGATATGTATTGTGCATGCTATCAGAAGATATATATGTAACAGCTAGATCCTGGAGTGAGATATGCACAGGCTGGTCAAAAACTAAGCATAGTTTTATGAGCCAAACTTGAGCATGTTTTCTGAAAATTTTCAAATACTAGCTGACAAATTCCAACCTAAACATTGCATAATTGCTCCCTTCCAGAGTAATAAATTGCCCTCAGTGGAGTTGTGCATATGTGTCAGAGAGCAATTCATCAAACATCTAGCTTAACTCGATACTCGACTATTTTAACTCGATACTCGACAATTTTAACTCGATACTCGACTATTTTAACTTGATACTCGACAATTTTAACTTGATACTCGACAAACTTAACTCGATACTCGACATTTTTAACTGCACAATACATTAACCTATAGATAATGTGTTATATTCTATTCTGCCCATACCTTCCTCAGAAAAAATGACAGGAACGTCATCCATACAGTCTTAAATCCAAAAGTCCCTCAGGCAGTCACCTGTGTGACGTCACTTTTATTCATATGTCAGTTTCTTTTCTGTAGAACAAAGAAAGTAAACAGGGATTTTTTATCTCGGTGAAAAAACTTGTATTTTCTTGCTTTTCCTCTGGTTGAAATTTAATTCTTTGTTCTTTCTTATGATCCTTTATCATACCTTTCACTGTTCCTGCTAAATTTGTTTAAATCTAACCGTTCGATTTCTTGAAATTATTCTTCACTCATTCGTCGTAATGAGTTTTCGCGACTTCCATGACTATTCATCGCGGTAATTGTGGTCATATAAAATAGCATTTGGATAATCATAAAATGTATCAATTGTTCTCATTGTTCCAGAGAATCTACTTGCTCCACGTGTAGCAGCTGGTCTAATTCCATCTGCATGGAACTTGCAAAAGAGAAGAACTTACTCTTCCAGAAAGAGAGTCATGTCTAACAGAAGTAGTCTCTAGATGTGTCTGTTTCATCAGACGAAAGGAAAGAAATATGGGAACACTGCCCCTTATGGCCCTGCTGCCCGGGGTGAGACCCATATTGGTGGCATGTTTCATCAGACGAAATGAAAGAAACATGGGAACACTGCCCCTTATGGCCTTGCTGCCCGGGGTTGGTGGCAACTCCCTGGGTACTTGTACCCAAGGGACTACAAGTCCACCGGCCACTGGCTAATGGTCACTGGTCACCGGGCATCCGATGACCGACCAACCATCATACATGTGATATTTTCTGGGACACAAAGTGGGAGATCTGCAGTTTTTAGGAGGGAGATCCTGGTCTAAAAGGGAGATTTTTTGGCGTCCCAAAATATTCACTTTAGTAACAAAATCATTGGTGACTTTGATCACTGAATAATGTTAGTTTCTTTGTATAACATGTTCATCCTTCAATTGTCCACATATGACTGAAATACTGTTGAAAGGCTTTAACCATAAATAATATTCACCCTATTGTGAGCCATATTCATCCTTTCATCGTTTTGTTCATTTGTTAATGTATGATTGAAATACTGTTGAAAGGCTATAAATCATATTCACCCTTTCATATTGGTATACTTTTTGCAGCTCCTGTCTTTGTTGCACCTTTTTTTTTTTTTTTTTTTTATTATTACTTTTTTTTTTTTTTTATGTAACAGCCTCACTGAGAGGACACCAATTCTTCACTAACAAAAGTACCTTGCTAGCTGCTTATGCCACTGACAAAAACAGTGAACAACACACCCGGGGTGACGCACTCCTCGCAGTCAATTGAGAAACTATGTAATTTTTAAAACTGATTCCAAAGAGCCCAAAAACAAATCAGAATTCTGTTTTTTAAGCGCAGACTGATCAAGGTCTGTTTTTCACACAGGTTATAAGGTACAGTTTGCCTTGTTGCTATCCCGTAAAATTCTACAGGTGGTACTTCAACCAAAAATAAAAAAAAAGGTAACTTACCGATCCTAAAAAAAAAAAAAAAAAATACCGGTAGGTGTCACATCCACTTATTCCGATCAGGACTTACGCAGTTTACTTGACAGAGTTTGCAGGACCTAGAAACAGAGTGCCTTCACAAATATTTAACGTGCAGGCTGGTCTTGGTCATCTGTATTTTGCACAGGTTATAAAGTCCAATTTTCCTTGTTGCTCTCCCAGAAATTTGTGCAGGTGTTCATTAAATACTAACACCAAAAAAGGTATCTTACCCATTCTAAAAAAAAAGAAAAAAAAAAAAAAAAAAAAACAGCCAAAAATAGGGCAGGGTGTTACATCCGCTGATTCCAAATCTGTTTTACTTTTGAAAACTTCTCTTTAACTCGATACTCAACCATTTTAACTCGATATTCAACAATTTTAACTTGATACTCGACCAATTCAACTTGAAACTCAACAATTTTAACTTGATACTCGACTAACTTAACTCGATACTCGACAATTTTAACTTGATACTCGACCAATTCAACTCGATACTCGACAATTTTAACTCGATACTCGACCAACTTAACTCGATACTCGACAATTTTAACTTGATACTCGACCAATTCAACTCGATACTCGACAATTTTAACTCGATACTCGACCAATTCAACTCGATACTCGACAATTTTAACTTGATACTCGACCAATTCAACTTGATACTCGACAATTTTAGCTCGATACTCGACAATTTTAACTCGATACTCGACCAATTCAACTCGATACTCGACAGTTTTAACTTGATACTCAACTTTTACAACTCGATACTTGACACTCGACAAAAAGAAACCCTCTTTTGTTGAGGGCTCCAAGGAAGATTGGTAAAACCAATTGGGCCACCCTCTTAAAATAAAGAATTTACTTACTTACTTACTTACATGATATCGGCACGCTTACTCGATATTGCACACTTATTCGGATGCCTTTTCATTTTACCGTTATATTACGTTGCTTTTGATGACGTCGTAATGCAGTGACGTCGCGCCAAACCTTGACACGCACATTAGTAGAATTCACATTTTTTTTTATTAAAACAGCGTTTTAAAGGTTAGAAACACCGGGGAACGAAATAAATATTTATAGCTATATAATAAAAGGGTTATTACACTGATGTTGGTGAACATTGTCCCTCGATGGGATATCTACGGACGTTCGCAAGCTCGCGCCCTCATGGTCCTTCGATATCCCAACTTGGGACAATATTCACCAATATCAGTGCAATAACCCTATATTATTTTACAAACATAAAAATCAAAAACAAATAAAACAAATAAAAATGCTATTAAATTTGGAAAGTGCATTACTTTAAATCGTAACAAGAGTTGCCTTCTTTTGTATAACAACAGTTATGCTATTGGAATACAAAAAAAAAAGTGTAGTTTAATTTTGAATGCATTTCTGTCAGTTTTAATTTAGACGAATGCATGCTATTTTCAGAAAATACGTGACAAACGGTAATGGATCTCTGCTGGCTGCCATGTTTGCTAATATTTGTGAAGTCAGTTATGTTTTGACTAATACGTCATCTTAAATCTGTTGTTACTTCGTGTAGAGTTAGGGCATGGCTGCTTAGGTCATCATGTGTTTGGCTGAAAATATCGGGGGACAACTCTTAAGAATGCTAAAAGCTGTAGACTGAATTGTGTGTAGAAGCTGAATTACATTTAAATGTTATGGATGAGGGTGAAAGTTTACTTTAGTTGGAGGCAACTTTCTGATTTGATTTTGTCTCCTTTCTACATCATGAAAACACGCCTATATAATTTTGACCCCCTTAAACCCCACTTTTATGTAGTAGAACTGGGGTTTACAGGGGTAGACATTATTTTTCTTATTTCTGCTCAAAAACATAGATTGTGGGTACTCGTAAGAACAGCCTTGGCGAGGCGGTTCTAACGAGTACCCACAATCTATGTTTTGAGCAGAAATATGAAAAATATCAGTTTTTGTCTGAAAACTTTCAGTTTTTGGTGGTGAAATTTTCAATATATGAATAGGCGTGTTTTCATAATGAAAAGGGTTCTACTTTAAAAGGAAAGAACTAGGAGCACCTTTTCCCTTTTAGAGTAGACCTCTTTTCAGAAAGGAAAGCAAACTGGAAGTCTCAAAAATTGTGGCCCTTATAAAAATGGCGAACAATACCCTAAGTATGAACGTATGAAATGAGGTTCTGTCCTTATTTCGTATTATATGGGCCGCGCTATGCGAAAACGTGTTTTCGAAAATATGCGGATAACAAAGACCCAGATCAGCCTGCACAATCGTGCAGTCTGATCGGCACCTTTGATGTCTGCTAGCAGAATCATTGGACTTTATAGAATGCATCAATGCAGAGCAAATGCCCGGATGAGATTTTGCACATGTTTGGGCTGGATCTGAATCTGTGCATTTTGCGACTGCTCGAAGACACCATTACGAAAACACGCCTATTCAAATATGTAAAAAATTTCACTGTTAAAAACGAAATGTTTTCAGATTAAAAAAAAAACAAAACAAAAAACAAAACAAAAAAAAACTCTGATATTTTTCAAATTCTGCTTAAAACATAGATTGTGGGTACTCGTTAGAATCGCCTCGGCGAGGCGGTTCTAACGAGTACACACAATCTATGTTTTGAGCAGAAATAAGAAAAATAATGTATATCCCTGTAAATCCCAGTTTTACTATATAAAAGTGGGGTTTAAGGGGGTCAAAATTATATAGGTGTGTTTTCGTGATGTTTTTGGCTTGGCGTGGTCCATATATTATAAACTATGTGCATGTCTCACATTTTAAAATGGTCAACTCTTCGAGCATAATACATTGCTCAGTCCTTGAATACTTTTAATATTTGTTTGGCGTTTTATCCAAATATGTAAACTTCTTCTGATACTGTTTGTTAATATATATTTAAAGAAACTTATAGGCTCAAAGTACTCATTTAACCCCAGATGTACTCTTACTATACATCTTACAGTATCTGAGGACTGATGCACTTAGTAGCGTTTCGCTATTTCAAAAGGGCGACAACTATCATGATATCCCTTTTGTTTTCATGCAAACCAGATTCTTTCTGAAAAAGTGTCTGCTCCAAAAGGAAAGGATTTGCTTTTATTGAGGTGTAGCTTTTTTTTCAGACAGAATGCAAAAACAATTTTCCAGAATCACCCCTCCATCCCCTCCCCCTCCACCCCTCTTCCCCAGCCCCTTGAAAGTGTATCTATTCCACTTAATCTGCATATAAGGACAGTTTTACGCCTTCCAGATCTGTCCGAAACGTTAAGCAAGTCCATTTTACCACTTGTAGTATGAATTCTCATTACGAAAACATGCCTATTCAAATATATTGAGAATTTTACCACCAAAATATGAAAATTTTCAGATGAAAAATTCTGATATTTTTCTTATTTCTGCTCAAAACATAGATTGTGGGTACTTGTTAGAACCGCCTCGATAAGGCGGTTCTAACGAGTACCCATAATCTATGTTTTTGAGCAGAAATAAGAAAAATAATGTATACCCCTGTAAACCCCAGTTTTACTGTATAAAAGTGGGATTTATGGGGGTCAAAATTATATAGGCATGTTTTCGTGATGAAAGCCTATCTTTCCGCAACCATATATCTAAAATCCACTTTCTCTATTTACACTTTAACCTGACGGCGTAAAACAGCGACTAGACCATGAACAGCAAAAGAAACTAGAATACTGACCTTCCACTATTCCTGTCGTTACTGTTGCATTCCTATCGATCTTGACAATACTGTACGACTTCCAGCAGTCGGCTCTATTACCGTAATAAGCTTAAGTACTGGAACGGAAAGCCTAAGCAAACAGTATAGACCCAGATCAGACGCCGCAGAACGCGGCGTCTGATCAGGATCTACACTGTTTGCCGCTCCAGTAATATTTAAAACAGATCAGCAGGTAGAAGAGTGGACCAAGACTGGAGACCCCTAAACTGGTAACTGGCAAACAGTGCAGACACAGATCAGACGCCGCAGAACGCGGCGTCTGATCAGGGTATCCACTGTTTGCAAATAGTTCAACCACTTTTCTTTAGGAATAACTACATTATATAGCCTGATATACCTAAAATTCAAAATGGACACTTCCAATATATTGTGTGGGAGAGTTTATTCTGCCTATTATGTTTTAAAATAAAGTGTTGGGACAAGTATTGTGAGGAGTAAAGGTGACTCAATACTTATACGGTATGTTTATGTAATTGCTCCTGATTTTGTTCACTGATTGGAATATTTCTGATGGTGTTTAAAACGTATCTTCGAGACTTTGCATCCTTGGCTGTCCTAAATAAACCCAGTGCAGATTCTTATCAGACTGCGTAAATGCACATGCTGATCTGAATCGTTGCTTGGCGTATATGTCCGAACGTACGCTTTGTGACCTCGCGGCTCGTATGTCTGTTGCTGTTCAGCAGTTCAGTGAAACTGGCTGATTTGTAATGCTACTACATGTAGGCACCCTGGATGGAACAAAGTACATGTATTTCTTTCTGAATAGAACCTTTCTTTAGAAGGGAGACAAAACTATTTTGCACCTCCCCGCCCCCTACCTCCCAAATTTAAAAATATTAATCCCCTTCAAAATAGTTTGAAAGCCACAACACAGTGCATGTACAATACACATTATGAGAAAACTTCGCTGAATAGAAAAGACTCGGAGTACGCTATATTTACAAACAGCGCTTTTCCCCAGCGCGACACATTGTCGTTTCTAAAGCAGTAGGGCGCGTTATATAATTTAATAATTTGTGTAATCATGAGAAAATATACTTAATTGTTTGCAATATTAACTTTAACAAGGCCTAAGCTGTGGCCAGTCTGTACAAGCGACCTTATTACATTTAAGGGAATGAATACCCTTTCAGGGGAGGACATTCTTTCAAAGTAGGTTTTGACTCCCGTCTGCAAAGTAATCTACTCTAATAGGAAAGAATTTGCTCCAAGTGGGAGCAAATTCTTTCCTTTTAGAGTAGACGACTTTTCAGAAAGGTTTGATGTCCCGGATAACAAACAGAAAGTTACAAAGATTACATCCGTTGTAAAAACTGCCTAGTTAAGTCAGTCCCCTTTAATGTTTTCTGACATCATGAGAAAATGTTCTTTCTAATATAAGCTTTCACACGACCGAAACCAGCCTGCCCAACTACCCTTCTAAATACATTCAGTTTGCGTTACGTCAAATTTAACCCTTAAAGCGCCAAGAAAACCTGCATCTGAAAATGTCGTCTGTTTATGTCGTCTGCTGAATATTCTTGCAGACTTTTCAAACCTAGTATTGCATACAGGCAAACAGTGTGGACCCAGATCAGACTGCTCCTAAAAGGAGCAGTCTGATCTGGGTCCACACTGTTTGTAAAAAATGACTTTTAAAATCACAAGCAGATGACAAAGCAGACAACAATAGTTGTGACTGGCGCTTTAAGGGTTAAAACTTCGGCCCTAACATGCTCTGTGCAGAAGCGCAGATTGTTTTGGTCTTTACTGTTCCATAAGCATTGACATTTTTTCTCAAGATGGCGATCTGCTTCATGTTATTACATAATTAAGAATATTGCGCTGATAGTTAAAATGTTCTATAACCTGCATTGATCGTTACCAAGGGAAGTCGAGTGCACCAGTGCTTCTTTAGTAATAGATATATTTATCAAATCTTCAGGCAATTTTCAAAACAATCCGAACCGAAAGGTCAGAAAACGTACCATCGGACATGTGCGCCCAGCGAAGATTCCAGATCAGCCTGCGCATTCGCACAATCGGATCAGAATATTTACTGTTTTTTTTTTTTGTTGTTGTTGTTTTTTATATAGCAAATGATGCAAAGCTTTTTCATGCGGACAACGGAGACTCTGATCAGACTGCGCGGATGCGCAGGCTGATCTGAGTCTTCGTTGGGCGCATATATCGGAAGGTACGTTGTCGCATGTTTCGGATAATTTAAACGCACCTATCACCTGATACTGGTACATTATCATACACAAAACAATTTGTTGTGTTGTGAGACAACAAGACCAAAGAGGTATACGAAAAGTGACTACTTCGATCAGCGTGTGCATCATATAACTGGTTTTTCGCTTGTGGAAAGAATGGTGGCTGCAAAACACTGCTTAGGAGCAAAATGCCTTGTCAGATTGTGCAAATGAGTTATATGGTTAGTGTCTGTAGTTCTCGTATATGGCATACTATCCCATTTCCAATGGTGTGACTAGTTTGTTTTAATGATTCAGAATTGAACAATAGCTATATGACCATAATAAACATAAGTCAACTAGTTTGAGGCAAGATTGGATCAGTCTCCAGTTAAACAATTAGGCATGTTTACACGAACTATCATATTGGTCGCAACATGAAATAATGTTCCTTATGGCATGCATGTGTGCCCCGCGTAGATCAGCCTGCTCATAAGCGCAGGCTGATCGATCTTAGTCTTCACTGGGTGCTTAGTGGATAACAAATGAGTCAATGCTTTTTCATGCGGACTGCAAAAATGCTAATTAGAATCGGTGGTTGCGCAAGCTGATTTGAGTCTTCGCAGGGCACACATCTCCTAAAGCACATTTTCCCAGGCTGTGACTTGTAAACCGATATTAATGCCATACTAGTTATCATATTATTTATATTCGATTTCAAAAGATGTCAATGATGCCTTACAATGATTTTGATTTATTTTGTTGCAAACCCATATATACATATTTAATTCTTATGCGACAGGTTTCAGCTTTGTTTTATGCAATACACATTTGATTGAATCGGTTCACATGAAAGGCAACACGCCAGACCCTACGCTATTCAACGAACAATAATTCAAAGGCAACACTATCTGAAACTGAAGGTTCTCATTTAGATATGCAAGCCTATGGAATGCTCCGCTCGCATGCTCATATTGCGAATTAAAGATTTTGCGGGATGTCGGTGGAATCACATTTAACTTTTTGAACCCTACATACCAAAACATATACCTTTGTATACAGTGTTGATCCAGATAAGATGGCTCGTCACGATTATGTTTTTTTTTTTTTGCTTTTTTTTTTTTTTTTTTTTTTTTTTTTTTTGTTGGGGGGGGGGGGGGGGGTTGAGGAGGGAATTTTGAATGGCACCCCATTTGCAGCAGTGAATCCATCCAAATTCAAAGACAGAATAATCTATTTCAGAAACGCAGGGGTGAAAGGGTTAATATTAAGACAATCAAATCTATTTAAATGAAGTTCCGACCTCCATGTGAGCCTTTGAAAATAAGATTGAAAATAGTAGACTTGACCAAGTCGATAAATGCTAATAGTGACGAAACCTGCCAACTATGTAAGTATGAAAACGATTCCCCAATAAATCAAAGATTCTCCAATATCAGGTGAAAAGATAGATATTGTTGGAAGCATAACAACTTCATCTTTTTTTTTTCTCTCTTTTTTTTCTTCAAGAAATAAAGAAGATCGAGGATATCAGCGTGTTCCAACAATTCTAAATGGTTGAAGAATTATACAACGTTTTTCATGAGCAATAGTTTTGTAATAAAATTTTGCATTTCGTAAAAATATGTTTGTTCTGTTATTAAATAGGTTATAAAGGTAAGCAACTACGACCTAACATGTTACTCAAATTTTCTTTTAGAGTCCTTCAATGATTTTCTGATGGCAATTATCAATATGGATTTTGTTTTGACCATTTATATCATATAAATATGACCGTGAGAGTCGATGCGCCGTAAAATCGAAAAACAACACCAAAAAAAAAAAAAAAAAAAAAAAAGATCACATTTTTCAATTATACATTTCCTACCAAAATGTGCAATATTTTTATGTAGTTTGTCTATCTAAAAGCCCTGTTCATATCATTATGCACCCGGAGTACACACACACACACACACACACACACATACACACACACAAATTTACATTAAATGAATAGCTGGTTCTTGTGTGTAGGATTTTTATCCTCGTGTTCCGTGGATTTTTTTTGTGTTTTTGTTTGCAGTATCTGCGTTTGTCCCCAGTTCAGAAAGACCTGATGGTTACAATATGGTTTCTGATTCTAACGTCGGTTCCAAGTCACGATTTATTATCATATTGTCAACTTATTGTTTTCCTCCGGGCTGCTATTTCATTTTTTACAGCATCCTCTTTTATGCTTTATATAATCAATATTGTAACTCGGCATACAATTGGCATGTAGTTTTAGGAATTTAAAACGTCTGGCAGTGACAGTATTTCTTTGCAAAATGTAAATATAGAGATGTTCAGAAAAGCCCACACTCACGGAATAGAGCCATCTCAAAGACTTGGTAAGGGCTGAATGACATAAACAGACATCATAAAATGGCACTTCATCGAACACAAAACGAACTAATGGGAAGAAACTGTAACAAAAACTGGCATGGTCAATAGTAAACTTATAATTCCATTTTACATTGTACTGACTGTAGTGTGTTCTATGTTTCCAAAGGCAATTTTTTATGTTTATTCTAACACTGACACTTTAACCCTTGAGTTTCTGCATTGAATTTTCCATCTAAGAAATTAGACAGATTCATTGTTGCATATAGGAGTTTCAGTGAAAAATCAATAACAGAATAGTAAACAGTGTAGATCCTGATGAGACGTGTAGGGATGAAAGGGTTAACATTCATAGACCATTTTATGTCCATAATATGTGATTCGAAGCGTACCACTGTGCACCAGTCTTTGTAAACCTTTCCCTAAGTGTTCTGTCATGGTCTAAATATTCAAACTTGTGTGACACAGAACCCTTTAAAACATAATAACCCTACAAATTGGGACACCTTATCATACTTGTCCAAAAATTAGAAAAAAGTTCATTTTCCTATCTGTTAATGTGTCTAAAACAGTGCTGGATTAGTGGCAAACAGTGGAGACCCTGATCAGACGCCGCATTTTGCGGCGTCTGATCTGGGTCTACACTGTTTGCTCAGGCCTGTCTGTCACAATACTTAGGGATATTTAAGGTAGTCAATAAACGAAGATGTTGCACTTGGCTAAATGGTCTCATATGTGTAACATTAAATACCATCAGTATCATTGATAAGCCACCGGCTGGTGGCTGATATCCGAGGACGATTTGAACTAAATTTACTACGCTCAGATAGAATTAAATTCATAATTGCCAATGAGGTTGGACTGTATCGTGGATTTTGCAATTAGAACGTCTCACTGTGAATTCCTCATACTGATATGTGCCAGTATAAGAGGGCCTCGTTGTCAGCGCAGTACATGTAGATGAAGAGGGAAATATTTGCATAAATTTAAATTGTTATTCCGGGTACTCATTGCAAAGACGTTGATAATATAAAAAAAAAGTCAAATCCGATCAAATATGAAGGTGAGAAGAAAATGGTTTTATTTTACTTAAAACTGACATATGTTTCAGAATCCTGTTTATGTATTTGCATTTAATTTAAATCGATCGGAAATGTGATTGCAAAACAAGTGAAGCATTGATGGCTTATGAGTCAACATCAATCCACCATCACGAAAACATGCCTATATAATTTTGACCCCCTTAAACCCCACTTTTATATAGTAAAACTGGGGTTTGCAGGGGTATAGGTTATTTTTCTTATTTCTGCTAAAAACATAGATTGTGGGTACTCGTTAATTCCGATAATGATATTTGGTATGCATATACATCTAACTTACTAGATCGAGATTGTTGCCAAAGGATACTTCCTTTTCCTTCTTTTTTTTTTTTTTTTTTGCAGGTACTCTGGTTTTCATTTGGACCAACTGTTATTAGTGAATTCAGTTGAAATGCTTTACCGACATGCAAGAATATAACCCTTACGAGGCAAAAAATCATATGATCTCCGGTTTAGTTTAAACATACTTTATTGCCTCAAATAGCAATGGGGTTGGGCTACAAGTTCTGACAACATTAGTTACAGCCCGCTCCCTACAACAAATTAACAATAACAACATGGCAAACAAATAAATATAGCTATTAGAATACATAATCATTTTCTAACGTGATAGATAGATATATAGATAGATAAGGTAAGGGAAGGGAAGGAAATGGAAGGTAAGGTAAGGTAAGGTAAGGTAAGGTAAGGTAAGGTAAGGTAAGGTAAGGTAAGATAGATAGATAGATAGATAGATAGATAGATAGATAGATAGATGCAGTGTCAGCCGTCTCTAGAATTTGAACAGTATGAGATTGGAATAACACTATCTTCTGCGGAGTTATTCGAAACGCCTGGAATCTTTAATGTATTGTTGAATTGCCTGGAAAAGAACAAAGTTATCCTCCTCAGAGAGAGGTTTTTCCAAACAAAACTGCATTTAAACTGAGTGGATGAAAGTTTCTGGTTTGATGGAACATTACTATTCTTTGATGAGTGTAATTATTACATTCAAAAAAGTAATGAAGGGCATTTTCATTGTCATGGCCACAACTGCACTTCTTGTCATCTGTTAGATGACTTTGAAATAAGTCACACTATAAATCACTACAGCTGTTGCGGATTCTTGCGTGTAGCACTGACAACTTTCTTTCATCTTTCAAAAAGTATGAAGGGACATTCGCAATACATAAGACTTCGTCTAAGTAGTCTACGAAAAGATAAATAAGTGTCTGCTTCTCTAACATGAGTGCGAAGGCTATTCCAGTGAGTTACTCAAGACGAAATGCAAGATCTACGGGCAGTTTCTGTGCGGTTGTATATATTTGAAATATTATCTCGATTGCGTATGATCTCCAGGCAAACATTTGTATGCCGCTATTTTATTTCTTCTGTTTCTTCACTTTCATTCCTGTTCCTCTTTCTTCCCTGTCCCTCTCTTTCATCTCCTCTACTATCTCTTCTATCTTTTTTCTCCCTTTCTCTAAGCGACGACAAAAATGACCCACAAGGGCTGACGTATCGTTAAATCCCAACACAATACAGTCAATCAATCAATCTATCAAGCGGATACGATTGTTTGCTATAATTCTCAAGAACACTGATGATGATGACATCTTACAACCACGTATGAGCTTTAGTATTTGTCTCTATTGATTTGTTATATAGACTCTATATGGACCATGTATCGCCTTAGTGTAGTATTGCTATCAAATGAACTCTAATATACTCGAGTGGTCCGATGACGTTGGTCCTCCACTCACGACGGAAGCAAAATGGACAGAGAGCTTTTTAACACATAAACCAACCAACAGGTCACAAAGTCCCATCAAGTTCTTCAACCTTTGCCAACAAAAAAGGTATAGATTTTCAATGCGTCTTCGACGAATGGAAAACAAAATGTTCAGACTGTTTTGATATGCAAATTGACCCGAATCTTTTATATTTACATATGCCGGAAGGCACTTTTGTGATAGTCCTCAGCCTAGTACATGTAAATATAATGATTCATTATTAAAAGTGCAGTGTTTACATTTTTAATTGTTCGTGTAAATATTATTGTCCACTATTTCTATGTCACTGACCGTAAAGATGACCGTATCATGGTTGCAGATAAGACAACAATAAAATAATTTTATTATGTTTGCACTGGAGTTCACTCTCGCTATCTCGGCCTCGCTTATCTGGAATAACTGCTTATCTCGATGTGAAAATCTAGTCCCTGCCTAAACAAGAAAATCTAATAACATGTTTAAAATATTGTGGAAAAAATGAGAAATTGCTCCCAAGGAGCAATTTCTCCTCTTTTCCACAATATTTTCAATATATCTCTAACTTCAAGAGTCCAATTACACATATACTTGTTAAATGTGGTTAATCGAATTAGTTTTTCCTCAGTTCTGCAAATCTGATATGTCGAAGTACGGATATCTTGAAGTATTTCAGAGAGTTCCTTGGAACTCGAGATAACGAGAGTCGACTGTATTTAAATTTTATGGAAATTCATTGGAGGCGATTCCAATGAGTAACCACAAAATATGTTTTAATAAAAGCATTTTTCTAAATACATCCCTTATCTGGAATATGTTGAATTAACTGACCACTTCAGTGGAACAATAAGGAGAAAGTATATATTGGACGGCCTTTACAAATAAAACAAATGATTTGTTTAGAAAATATTATAACGAGTTTTGATCGTTAGCTAATTATGCTTGTGAAAGTAACTAGTGCTGAAGATATGTGTGACATTTACGCTTAACTGTTCTTATTTCATAATTCATATTTCATAGTTCGTACATGTACTTAAGGAATCCCATTTCAAAGTTCACATTTTATCATTTGCACCGCACAGTTAACAGTTCACATTTCATATACTTTGTTTTGCCTGGTTCATAGTAATACGCCTTATTCCGCCTTAGTTCAGGGTTCACAGTTCCGAATTCACACCATATACACATTATAGTCATGCTTTACAGCTCATACTTCATGCTGCACAGTTTATACTTCACAGTTTAGAAATACAATTTACGCATCACAGTTCATACTTCACAGTTCACATTTCATACTGCACAGTATATTCGTACTTCACAGTTCACAGTTTAGAATTCACATCACAGTTCATATTTCTCAGATAATACTGCACAGCTTATACTGCACAGTTCACCGTTAATACTTCACATTCGCGTTTTAAGAATGACGCCCCAATGTGTCTTAATAACAATTTGATTGAAACGTTATGCATCAAGATGGCCATCTGTTACCAAATTTAAGAAAATTATGACCGAGTCCCAATCAAGTGTGGTAAAACGATTAGCCAAGTTTGTTTTTCTTGTTATGGACAAAAGAAAAAGCATATTTGACTAAGGTTACATGTATTTCGTGTACTATGACAATGTGTTGTATCACACGAAAGTTGTGCTATCTTGCATGCTTTATGATATAGTGTGTGTTGTTATATTTGTTTGTATGTTGGTAAATATTATTTGCTCTTATCATATATGTATGTTGTGTTAGGCAATTGGGCACGCTGTGCCTTATGCTGAATAAAGATTGATTGATTGATTGATTGATTGATTTATAACTTTTGTTCCATGTTTTCCATATCTATCAAGGTAAGCTTCTGTTTCATTATTTTAGTTTTATATTAAATACTTATGGTAATTTCTATTTTCTTTCATAGTACAAAACTTCTTTAATGCGATGATCTGGGGTGTAGGAGGGTATAGGGGCGGGCGTAAACTTAGTTTACAGGCACCCAACCGCACCCTTTCGTCTCAGACAACAGCAAACATCCAACAAGAAGACAGCCAGAAACACAAAAAGCAATACTGAAAGCAAACTGGGCAGCTATTAAGTGCCCACAATTCTAGTATGGAAACATGTTACGACATACAAAGTCCATTTGCTTTTGCCTTGACACGTTTCTATGCTAAATCCGACTGAAACTGAAGGTGAAGCCTACCTAAACCTTGGTTGGAAGATTGCCTGATGTCTTTTGTTTGGGCCGTATATCTTTCAACTAGTGGATTTATTTGGCTATGTCTGTCAGTGTCTGACGTATGTGCCACGAGTCCTCATCTTTATTTCATCAAAGTGATTTAATTTGATTTACACGTTTTTCTTTGATATTTTACTGATTGAGTTAGGAACAATTATTTTGTATTTTTACAATATATGAACCTAAGATGAAGCTTTGGTGCCAGTAAAATCGATTTTAACCTCCGCTAGTTTGTACTACCGCCCATTCTAAGGCGATGATGGTTCTAGCGCTATTTTTTTTCTGTTTGTTTGTGTGTTTTTTTGTTGTTGTTTTGTTTTGTTTTGTTTTGTTTGTTTTTTTTTTTTTTTTTTTTTTTTTTTTTTTTTTTGTGGGACCTTGTGGCTGTTCGCTGCTGTTGGGTTTTGGTCGTGTTTCATGTTTATTGTCTGCTCAGCTAGCATTCTTTATAAATCTACAGCGGGCCGTTATCGGCCCATCAGCTACCCTGACGGGCCGATATCGGCCCGCTATAGATTTATATAGAATGCTTACTGGGTGATTGGCGGGCCCAGTATGTCATTGTAATAACCTCGACGCGAAAGAGCGATTTTTATTTTGTTGATTTGTGGCATATGTGCTGTCTATCATAGTTTGTTTGCTCTTCCACTTGGTGGTGCTGGTAGACTGTGCTCTGTGAGTGTGTCTTGTCCTGAGCCTTTTCACTCAAAATCATTATCTCCATTAATAATAGGTCTCGAAAATGAGTCTTATGGGCTCAAACGCGGGGTCATTTTTCCGAATCTTACAAACATAAGAATTTCGTACATCCCAGAGGCTACATTTTCGACGTGACTCTCATAAAGCGTTGTTGAACCGTATTTCTCACGGAACGGATTCCTCACGCCGGTGTGATAAATTCGACCGAATTTTTCACATTCGGACAAAGGTGAAGAATACGTTTTGCGGATTTAGAGTTTTTAACCCAAACGAGTTTGTCACACATTAGAATTTCTATTGCTTGCACACCAGTAAACAAATTCTTAATGAATGGAAACATTTTTGGTGAAATATAGGTGTAAGAAATTCGGTCGGATTTTTCACATGTCATGTATTTGGTCAAATATGTCACAACTATGAATAATTCGGTCGAATTATTTTTACAGCAGGGAAGTCTTCGATCGAATTTATCACGTGCCAGATATATTTGGTCGGATGTGTTACATGTGACACACTTTGGTGAATTATAGGTGTGAGAAATTGGAACGTATTTTTCATATGTGATGTTTTCGGTCACAACTGTGTGGCGAATTAACTCTGTTTTTCCATAGTTTCACAGCAGTAAAGTATTGGATCGAATTCCTCACAAGTGTCATATACGGTCGAATTTCTAACATGTGATACATTTTGGTAAAATATAGGTGTGAGAAATTCGGTCGGATTTTTCACATGTGATGTATTCTGCTGATTATGTAATGACTTTGACGAATTTGGTCAAATTGTTCACATCTGTGAAGTATTCGATCATATTCCTCATGTTTGACATATTCAGTCGGAACTTTACATTTGATATTTTTGGCAAATATAGGTGTGAGAAATTCGGTCGGATTTTTCACATGTGATGTTTTCTGTCCAGTATGTCACAACTTGTATGAATTCGATCGATTTGTCCACATCTGTGCAGTATATCATTGAATTTCTCACATTTGATATAATCGGTCAAACATCTTACACGTGGCCTTATTGGCGAATATAGGTGTGAGAAATTCGGTCGGATTTTTCACATGTGATGTATTCTGTCGAATATATCATGACTGTGACGAATTCGGTGGAAATTTTTCACAGTTGTGAAAAATTCGATGGAATTACTCACGTGTGCTATATTTGGTCAGATATCAAACAGGCGAGACACTTTCGGTGAATAAAGGTGTGAGAAATTCGGTCGCATTTTTCACGTGACGTTTTCTGTCCAATAAGTCACAACTTGTACGAATTAGGTCGATTTTTCCACAGCCGTGTAGTATATCATTGAATTTCTCACGTTTGACATAATCGGTCGAATATTTTACACGAGACATTATCGGCGAATATAGGTGTGAGAAATTCGGTCGGATTTTTCACATGTGATGTATTCTGCTGAATATGAGATAACTTTGTCGAATTTGGTCAAACTGTTCACATCTGTGAAGTATTCGATCGAATTCCTCATGTTTGACCTATTAACTCGGATATTTTACATTTGATATTTTCGGCAAATATAGGTGTGAGTAATTCGATGAGAAATTTCTATTTCGGTCAGTTTTTAGTCTTTCTTTTATTTTTTTTTTTTTATTTGGTCAAATATGTCACACGTGATTTTGGTCTGTCATTTCTCACATATGTTGTATTTGGTCGGTTTTGACGTATTCGAGACTTACCATTGGAAAACGCTTATCATCGCCCTAGCTACTTTGGTTTTGATCTAATCTTGCAAATAACATATGGATTTGCTTGGGGTGAGGGCTTGAATGTGTTCGAAAACTGGTGATAACAACCTTTCAGCCATTGAGTTATGCCCCTTGTCATTATCCTCTACAGGACTATAAAGCATCACCAGCTTTTGTGCAGGTTGCTCTCATGTGAGCCGTATAGGCTCATTGAGTCTGCTGTTGCCGGTCATTTCCAAAAATCTCATGAAGATCTCTCATTGCTTATTGTGTTAAATTTCCAATTGACGAAGATTGGCCATGCAATTTTAATTAGTGTTTCTTTGAATTTTTGCGTGTTTTGATGAGGTTTTACGTCCCCGTCAACACGTATTAGGTCATTTTGGAGACAGTCGGTGACCCTGACAACACTTTTCCTGAATAGACTTCCTAGCCGTTCACTAGTTCTATGTGCAAATCTTTCAGCCAGCCACTGACAGCTGCCCTACTTGAATCAGCGGTTAGAGGAAATATTTTTCCAGAGAATGATTTGTCGGACTGGAGGATTGAACCCGCGATTCCTTGATTGCTAGTCGCAAGCGGATGCTAGCCAGTCCATTCTTCATTCTTTAAAAGGTTTGACGCTGGCCCATTGGCAATCTGATACCTCACATGAGCCTGCGGCTCAGATAAGCTCCAGATGCAAGCTTTCAGCGATGTGCATTTTTCATTTTCTCAGTAGTCAGATTTATATTGGAGTGTAAAAATGACAACAACGTTGTACTTTATCTACCTGATATTCTGAAAACTAAATATAGAATAAATTGAAAAATAAGATAACGTAAACTAGACAGTTAAGAATATAAAAAGACAGAACAGAATAATTGGTTACCAGTACGATTTAAACACATGACCCAGAAAACACAGATAGAGTTCCCAGTCACGAAATCCAAGCTGGCCGAAGCCGGCCATATTTGTCAACCAACGGAATGAAAATCGACGTAGGGCAACCAGACCACCAAGGGAACATGCCTGATAAGTTTCAAATCAATCCGATGAGTTATTCCGATTGAGATTCGATAAGATTGTCACAATGTAAATGGGAAACCACAAATTCAAAGATGGCTGTCGTTCGGCGATATTTAGAGACAGATTAGGACTTTTCAGGGAGACGCATCTAGAGGTTGAAAGGAAACGATACACAGAATTTCCACAAAATTCCTCCACTGGTTACAGAGGAGATGCGGTAACGATTAAAATATATGCATGATAAGAAAAATATATTATCTCGAATCTGTATTAAATGGTTAATCGTATGTTTAATATCACAAGCTGTGACAAATACGTTTGTGAGAAATCCGTGCATGAAAAAAGGCACTTTTTTGAGTTTTTTTTTTTTTTTTTTTTTGAAAGGTGACAAATACGTTTGCGTGCTATATATAAAAACTGATACCGAACGAGTTTGTCACAGATAGCTGAGGAATACGTTCGGCAGCTGTAAAAAAAAAAATTTGGTCGAATTCTTCACGCCGCGTGACAAATCCGACCGAATTTTTCACACGTGGGAGGAATCCGTTCCGTGAGAAATACGGTTCAACAAAGCATGCTCAGAATGTTTATCTGTCGAATCTTATTCGAGTTTGAAACTTGGTCAACATTACGAAAACACGCCTATTCAAAGATACAGAGAAAATTTCACGTCCAAAAACTAAAGACTTTCAGATAAAAAACTATGATATTTTTCATATTCCTGCTCAAAACATAGACTCTGGGTACTCGTTAGAACCGCATCTGCGAGGCGGTTCTAACGAGTACCCACATTCTATGTTTTTGAACAGAAATAAGAACAATAATGTATACCCCTATAAACCCCAGTTTTACTATATATAAAAATGGGGTTTACGGGGGTCAAAGCTATATAGGCGTGTTTTCGTGATGACTAGGTCAAAACCTTTTCACTTGGTCAAATCTCAGAATAACCTGTTGGACATATGATATAGGCTGCATTTTTATCCGAACACATAATTCGAAGGTTTGTCTAGTAAAACTAGGTCAGGTTTGAAACTGAGTCATATGAAGAAAACAAAACTAGGTCAATAGGTCCAACCTAAAAAGATATATAAACATGAAAAAAAACATTGTGTACATTACGAAAACACGCCTATTCAAATATATAGAACATTTCACCTAGAAAAAAATGAGAATTTTCAGATAAAAACTCATTTTTTTTTTTTAATATTTCTGCTCAAAACATAGATTGTGGGTACTCGTTAGAACCGCCTCGGCGAGGCGGTTCTAACGAGTACCCACAATCTATGTTTTTGAGCAGAAATAAGAAAAATAATGTATACCCCTGTAAACCCCAGTTTTACTATATAAAAGTGGGGTTTAAGGGGGTCAAAATCATATAGGCATGTTTTCGTGATGATAAGTAAGAGATCCATTTTTTTACTTGATTTTCATAAACTCAGAATGTTTATCTTACAATACAAATATATACAAATACAAATACTATTATTATAGTCCCACAACTTGAAATATAAATAAATGGAATACATTTATAATATATAGATATTAAATACTGACCTAAGCTTGAAGAGCCATACTTATTTAGAGCTATGAGAGACTTTACAAATCATCAAAAACGTTATTTTCAGTATGAATCTGGCCAGTGGTAGACATGACCATCACTTAGTTAAGTTTTAGATTCAATTATTACATTGACTCTATATTTTCAGACAAACAGTGCAGACCAAGATCTAACTGATTCGGCTATGAACAGTTGACATTCGGTCATACAATTTAAATCAATCTTCAGATAATCACATTACTTGAGCCACCTTATCACGAAAACAAACCTATATAATTTAACCCCCTTAAACCCCACTTTTATATAATTAAACTGGGGTTTACAGGGGTATACATTATTTTTCTTATTTCTGCTCATAAACATGGATTGTTGGTACTCGTTAGAACCGGTTCTAACGAGTACCCACAATCTATGTTTTGAGCAGAAATATGAAAAATATCGGATTTTTTATCTGAAAATTTTCAGTTTTTGATGGTAAAATTTTCAGTATATTTGAATAGGCGTGTTTTCGTAATGTCATAAAAAATACCAACAAAATTGCCTGTGCACCCAGCAAAGACTTAGATCAACCTGGGCATCCACCCCGTGTGATCAGAGTATTCGCTGTCCGCGTGAAGAGAGCTTGGGTTCTAAGCTACCCATTGAGCGTACAGCAAAAACCCTGATCAGACTGGGTGGATGTTCAGGCTGATCTGAGTCTTCGCTTGGCGCACATCCATTTTGTGGTTTATGAGGTAGATCATTTAGGACACATACGGTAAGAAGTTACTTCGATGTCTGATTTTTTAGGGTACTATAAAAGGTTTCAATATATTGTTACTATAATGTTTGACAACCATGAATACTCGTGATGAAACTTGCATAAAAAGAGTATTTTTAGTTTAAATATTTGAAGATTGCTATGGTATTTTTAGTATTTTTTTTTTAGGTATTTGAAGATTATTATGATTTTACGTAAATGTCCAATGAAGTTAAGAACATTTCTAAATTTTAAGTGAAAGCTTCTTTCCGACAGCACAGTGCTGTTTTCAAATCAAGTCAATGAATATGTACAGATACAGCTATGTTGAACCGTATTTCTCACGGAACGGATTCCTCACGCCAGTGTGATAAATTCGACCGAATTTTTCACATTCGGATAAAGGTGAAGAATGCGTTTTGCGGATTTAGAGGTTTTAACCCAAACAAGTTTGTCACACATTAGAATTTCTATTGCTTGCACACCAGTAAACAAATTTTTAATGAATGGAAATATTTTCGGTGAAATATAGGTGTGAGAAATTCGGTCGGATTTTTCACATGTCATGTATTTGGTCAAATATGTCACAACTATGAATAATTCGGTCGAATTATTTTTACAGCAGGGAAGTTTTCGATCGAATTTACCACGTGCCAGATATATTTGGTCGGATGTGTTACATGTGACAACTTTGTTGAATTATAGGTGTGAGAAACTGGAACGTATTTTTCATATGTGATGTTTTCGGTTAAATGTGTCACATCTGTGTGGCGAGTTAAGTCTATTTTTCCATAGTTTCACAACTGTAAAGTATTGGATCGAATTCCTCACAAGTGACATATACGGTCGAATTTCTTACATGTGACACATTTTGGTAAAATATAGGTGAGAGGAATTCGGTCGAATTTTTCATATGTGATGTATTCTGCTGAATATGTGATGACTTTGACGAATTTGGTCAAATTGTTCACATCTGTGAAGTATTCGATCATATTCCTCATGTTTGACATACTCAGTCGAAACTTTACATTTGATATTTTCGGCAAATGTAGGTGTGAAAAATTCAGTCGGATTTTTCACATATGATGTATTCTGTCGAATATATCATGACTGTCACGAATTCGGTGGAAATTTTTCACAGCTGTGAAAAATACGATGGAATTACTCACGTGTGCTATATATTTGGTCAGATGTCAAACAGGCGACACACTTTCGGTGAATAAAGGTGTGAGAAATTCGGTCGCATTTTTCACATGTGACGTTTTCTGTCCAATAAGCCACAACTTGTACGAATTAGGTCGATTTTTCCACAGCCGTGTAGTATATCATTGAATTTCTCACGTTTGACATAATCGGTCGAATATTTTACACGAGACATTATCTTCGAATATAGGTGTGAGAAATTCGGTCGAATTTCTTTGTCGAATTTGGTCAAACTGTTCACATCTGTGAAATATTCGATCGAAGTCCTCATGTTTGACCTATTAAGTCGGATATTTTACATTTGATATTTTCGGCAAATATAGGTGTGAGAAATTCGGTTGGATTTTTCACATGTGATGAATTCTGTCCAATATGTCACATCTTGTATGACCACGATCGCTTTTTGCCACATATGTGCAGTATATCATTGAATTTATCACATTTGGTATATTCGGTCGAGTAGATTACACGTAGCATTATCGGCGAATATAGGTGTGAGAAATTCGGTCGGATTTTTCACATGCGATGAATTCTGTCGAATATGTCAAAACTGTGACGAATTAGGTCGATTTTTCCACAGCCGTGTAGTATATCATTGAATTTCTCACGTTTGACATAATCGGTCGAATATTTTACACGAAACATTATCGGCGAATATAGGAGTGAGAAATTCGGTCGGATTTTTCACATGTGATGTATTCTGCTGAATGTGAGATAAATTTGCCGAATTTGGACAAACTGTTCACATCTGTGAAATATTCGATCGAATTCTTCATGTTTGTCCTATTAAGTCGGATATTTTACATTTGAGTACCAATAATCTATGTTTTAGAGCAGAAATAAGGAAATAATGAACACCCCAGCAAACCCCACTTTTTCATCATAAGTAAAACATATATATTCAAATACATTGCATTTTGCCGAAGAGGATTTTCAGAGGAAAAAATTTGATACGTTTCTTTTTTCTCCTCAAATCATTAATTGTGGGTACACGTTCGAAGCGCATCAGTAACCACCTCGCTGAGGCGGTTTGAACGAGTACTCACAATTTTTATAGCAGAAATAAGGAAATAATGAAAAGCCCTGCAACCCTCACTTTTTCCTGTATAAAGTGGGGTTTGTCGGGGTATTCATTGCATAGGCTTGTTTTCTTAATGTATAATTTAGATCAGTTGTGGCTTTTCACAATCATGATTATCAATTACCAAAATTAATCCATTGTTACAAACAATTAGCATTGATATCTTAAAGTATTCGGGCTGATTTATATCAATAATTTACATTTCAAGTTTAAGATAACAATATAAAGACTGATTATTAGATATCGATTTTTCGAAATAAAATATTCACAAATTGGGTATCAATATATGTAATTATAAATATCCATAATTAGTTATAGATATCAATAAAACTCTTTACAGATATCCATAATTTATAGATATCTTTATAATTAGAATATTTGATATCAGTACCAACAATCTTATATCTATAATAAGATTTGTCGAAATCTGTATAGAATAAGGGATGATTGATATTATTGAACAAATCCATAGGATCAAAAAACAGATTTGACATTTCATTTAATTCATTTTATGATATCCAATAATATTCGAAAGTAAAAATAATAATACAAAAAAATAATAAATCTATCACTCGATTAAAAGATATGCATGATAAAAATATATTACCTCGAAATTGTATTAAATGGTTAATCGTATGTTTTATATCATAAGCTGTGACAAATACGTTTGTGAGAAATCCGTGCATGAAAATAAGGAACTTTTTTGAGGGTTTTTTTTGAAAGGTGACAAATACGTTTGCGTGCTATATATAAAACTGATACCGAACGAGTTTGTCACAGATAGGTGAGGAATACGTTCGGCAGCTGTGAAAAATTCGGTCGAATTCTTCACGCCGCGTGACAAATCCGACCGAATTTTTCACACGTGTGAGGAATCCGTTCCGTGAGAAATACGGTTCAACACAGCTATATAGTATAAAACACATTTAGCTTAAAGGAAAGATAATGTTGATAAAGGAATGACTTGTGTTGCAATCCTGATCCTAACTGGATGGAAACTAATGCAATTTCTTTGGTCAGAAGATTCTTACTAAATAGTAATTATTATGGTGAGAAAATTCTTATTAAATAGTAATTATTGTGGTGAGAAGATTCTTACTGAATAGTAATTATTGTGGTGAGAAGATTCTTACTGAATAGTAATTATTGTGGTCAAAAGATTCTTACTGAATAGTAATTATTGTGGTCAGAAGATTCTTACTGAATAGTAATTATTGTGGTCGAATAGTTGTTATTGTGGCCAGAAGGTTCTTACTAAATAGTAATTATTGTAGTCAGAGGATTCTTATTGAATAGTAATTATTGTGGTCAGAAGATTCTTACTGAATAGTAATTATTGTGTTCAGAGGATTCTTACTAAATAGTATTTATTGTGGTCAGAAGATTCTTACTAAATAGTAAGAATCTTCTGACCACAAAAAGTGCATTAGTTCCCATCCAATTTCAGCATTGCAACAAAAGCCACGTTCTTTGTCAACACTTTCTTCCTTTTAAGCTCTGGCAAGGCGCATTTTCAAAATGAGTAACATCTGTACCTTTTTAAACAATATATATATATATATATATATATATATATATATATATATATATATGTGTGTGTGTGTGTGTGTGTGTGTGTGTGTGTGTGTGTGTGTGTGTGTGTGTGTGTGTGTAATAATTTTCGAATTGCTACTGATTACAATAACAGAAAAACCTACTGTTGATGTGACAAACTAAGAGTAAAAACGAAAACGTGTTCTGTTTTTGAGGCAGCCTGATGACGATCTCTGTTTCATACAAATTAGATTAATAGCTTCACTTGTTAGATTTTCGCCATTTTTGACAAGGGTACATGTGAAACTTGTGTAAGAAAGCCACCTGTGAGACTGACTTTAAACAGCGTTTGATGTGGAAAAGGTGTCTGTCTTATAAAGGTACTTATCATGTAATTTTGCTATTAATTTTGCTAACAAAATTACATAACATGTACCTTTATAAGACAGCCACCTTTCAACATCAACCACTAAATTCAAACTAAAAGGTGGCTTTCTTACACAGGTTTCATTGTACAACCATTGTGACTTCCTATTGCTTTACTATACCTCAAAACCCCTCTGAAAAGGGGAGCAGAGTTTTTTTTTTTCCTTTTAGGACAGACGTCTTTTCAGAAGGGAAAATGGAAGAATTTCTTCCCTTAAAAGTGTATTCGTAGTCACATGTACATCAATATTTCAGGAAATAATGTGCGTCAGAAACAATATTTATGACACATATTCATATGTATTGACCTTATCAAACACTACATGTTGTTTGCACAAATAACTGTCATCTTATCTTGAATTAAACCTTTATGGGCGTATAACTCAAGAAAACAAATATAAAGCCATATACAAACTCATATATTACAACTCTGTTTTGGAAACACTAATACCGCAGAAGTGGTTATTTGATGAGTTGAATACTTTAGTGTTGTTGGCGTTGGACAACAATCTACTAATTTCTATTGCTTAACCTTAACCATTTCAGTCCTGCAGACTAATGCAAGCCTCTTTGCAAACAGCACAGATCCAGATGAAATGCATCATAATGAGCAATCTCATCTTGATCTACACTTTTTGCCATTTGGTTTTAGTCATCACGAAAACATGGCTATATAATGTCGACCCCCCTTAAACCCCACTCTTATATAGTAAAACTGTGGTTTACAGGGGTATACATTATTTTACTTATTTCCGCTTAAAACATAGATTGTGGGTACTCGTTAGAACCGCTTCGGCGAGGCGGTTCTAACGAGTACCAACAGTCTATGTTTTGAGCAGAAATATGAAAAAATACCAGAATTTTTATCTGAAAACTTCCATTTTGTTGGTGGTAAAGTTTTCAGTATATATATATAGGCTTGTTTTCGTAATGTTTTGACTAACACCCTTATTTGTAACAGTAGACGTGTCCCAATTCAAAGAGAGAAAAATCCATTTCAGCAACTCAGGTGTAAATGGGGTAAGATGCCACACTGTGACCATGTATACTCCACGTGTTCAGGTGAACCATCTTGTCAGAAAGTACAGTCAAATATATGTTGAGCAAGTCCCTAAGATAAAAACAAAAGTGATTGCACAAGACAGATGTTTGCTTAATACAGGTAAATTTAGACACATTTTCCTTTAATGGGATCTGAAGAACTGGCCTCCAAATGCAGGTGATTGCTCAATACAGGTAGCCTTTAAGTCATGTCCGACTGTATTTCATCAAGAGAAGTTTCATCTATATAATTTTGACCCCCTTAAACCCAACTTTTATACAGTAAAACTGGGATTTACATGGATTTAAATTATTTTTCTTATTTCTGCTAAAAACATAGATTGTGGGTACGCGTTAGAACCGCCTCGCCGAGGCGGTTCTAACATGTACCCAGAATCTATGTTTTGAGCAGAAATATGAAAAGTATCGGAGTTTTTATCTGAAATTTTTCAGTTTTTGGAGGTGAAATTTTCTATATATTTGAATAGGCGTGTTTTCATAATTTCCTTGTCCTGTATACCTGTCAAATGCACAAATACATTGCACATAGATTTATCTGTCGCATTAATACATCTATAAAGCATCCGAAACAAGAAAAAGCCATTCAGATTTCCATTATCCGAAGTTATAAGTAGACCTGACCAAAAGTATATATGTCACATAAATAATACCTGCTGTTTACTCTAAGGTTGTCAATATATCCATATACGTAGGATGCATCCGCCGTTTCCGGAGTTTTACTATATAAAGTTATGCGGGGTAGTTGTATCCGGTTAATTTCCATTAACATCATTGCAATAATCTGCATTGTCAAATCTTAGTCGTAAACAATATGATCTTCAACATGAGAAAACGTACCTTTAGCCGTGTCTACCCAACGGAGACTCAAATCATCCTGCGCATCCGCGCGGCCTGATCAGAATCTTCGTTGTCCTCATGAAGAAACTTTGCATCCTTGGCTATCCAAAATGCGCCCAGTGAACATTCTGATCAGACTGAGCGAACGCGCAGACTGATCTGAATCTTCGCCGAGCGCACATGACCGATGGTACGCTTTCTGACGTTACGGGTTTTATTTATGGCATAATCATTAGGAGCTGAAGTTAGACGAACACGCATTCACTTCTACACAAGTTATGAGGAAAACCTTGTTCGAGACAATAGTGAAAGCATCCGGCCATGAGAAAAGACAACTTTGGGGCGTGTGCGGACACCGAATGTCCTGATCAGCCTGCGCATCGCGCAGTCTGATTTGGACATTCGCTGTCCGCTTAAAAAAATATTTGATACTGAAGAAAGTATTGATGTAGTTTTACAGCAAAGACACTTCTAAGATTTTGTGGCTTCGTTTGCTGATCTGGCGCTTTACTGTTCTGACATGCCACTTTTGCTCAAAGTGCGGTTCGCATTCAAAGAGATGTGTGTAAGAAACATGGTATTGTAGCGCAATACTCAGCACATATTATAATTTTGTATGTCAGGCCAGTCTGAACAATACACAAAATTATCTGCTTTGTCAGTGTTGCGGGAAATTCTAAAGCAGCTGTATCAAGTCCGCTAAACTATCTGCAGAGAAAATTCTACAGCAGCTGTATCAAGTCCGCTAAACTATCGGCAGAGGAAATTCTATAGCAGCTGTATCAAGTCCGCTAAACTATCTGCAGAGGAAATTCTATACCAGCTATATCAAGTCCGCGAAACTATCTGCAGAGGAAATTCTATAGCAGCTGTATCAAGTCCGCTTAACTATCCGCAAAGGAAATTCTATAGCAGCTATATCAAGTCCGCTAAACTATCTGCAGAGGAAATTCTATAGAAGCTGTATCAAGTCCGCTAAACTATCTGCAGAAGAAATTCTATAGCAGCTATATCAAGTCCGCTAAACTATCTGCAGAGGAAATTCTATAGCAGCTGTATCAGGTCCGCTTAACTATCCGCAGAGGAAATTCTATGGCAGCTATATCAAGTCCGCTAAACTATCTGCAGAGGAAATTCTATAGCAGCTGTATCAAGTCCGCTAAACTATCTGCAGAGAAAATTCTACAGCAGCTGTATCAAGTCTGCTTAACTATCCGCAGAGGAAATTCTATAGCAGCTATATCAAGTCCGCTAAACTATCTGCAGAGGAAATTCTACAGCAGCTGTATCAAGTCCGCTAAACTATCGGCAGAGGAAATTCTATAGCAGCTGTTTCAAGTCCGCTAAACTATCTGCAGAGGAACTTCTATACCAGCTATATCAAGTCCGCTAAACTATCTGCAGAGGAAATTCTATAGCAGCTGTATCAAGTCCGCTTAACTATCCGCAGAGGAAATTCTATACCAGCTATATCAAGTCCGCTAAACTATCCGCAGAGGAAATTCTATAGCAGCTGTATAAATTCCGCTAAACTATCTGCAGAGGAAATTCTACAGCAGCTGTATCAAGTCCGTTAAACTATCTGCAGAGGAAATTCTATAGCAGCTGTATAAAGTCCGCTAAACTATCTGCAGAGGAAATTCTATAGCATCTGTATCAAGTCCGCTAAAATATTTGCAGAGGAAATTCTATAGCAGCTGTATCAAGTCCGCTAAACTATCTGCAGATTTGTTAAACAACCGCTGGACAAGTGGCAAACAATATAGATCCAGATCAGACGCCGCGTTCTGCGGCGTCTGATCTGGGTCTATGTTGTTTGTCCGTATACTTACAGTAAACACGACCTTTCTATTCCAGTGCATCCCGAGCAACGGTCGATACGTGGATTGCTATATATGCTCAAATGGCGTGTTCGTCGTAAAATAGCTCATCGAACAGTAGAAATTTAACCTTGCGTTGCTATTTCTATCAAATTGGCCGCGTCATGCGAAGAAGTGCTCTCCAACAAGCGCAAAAGCGCCGATAAGGTCATCCTGCGCATGCGCAAAGTATCTTTCGGGGCTTTGCTCTCCAATCATGCATACTGTAGTATCGAACGATTATGTTGGCGGACAGCGACGGCTCTGATCAGACTGAGCGGATGCGCAGGCTGATCTGGGCTTTCGCTGCCCGCATATGCCGGAAGGCATGTTTCCGTATGGCGTGGCCCAAATGAGGTCAATATTCCTGTTAGCTGGCATCCGAAGAGAGGCTATGAAAAAAAATTGATTTGTCAGAATGAGGTAGCAAGATGTGGAAATGTTAGCAAAGTATCCGTTCTACCAGGGCTGCGTTCAAAAGTAGAAGCTTTCACGAGCGTTTCGCCCTGAATCCCTGCTCCTGTTGGAGTTTATCGTTAAGTACAGAGATCCAGGAAAAAACGTTCGCGGTCCCAGTGTTCAGAAGTGCAAGTTTGGCACTGGATCCCTTCTTCTGTTGGCGCACGGCATTAGGTACAGGGATCCAGGGCGAAATGTTCGCAGTCATCTTTGCACTTCTGAACGCAGTCCTGGTGTCGGCGTCAGATTAACTGGTGATTGTTTGTATTATTATATAAGCCGCCACGTCAGAAAACGTACCTTCAAGCATGTGTGCCTTGCAAAGATCCATGGGAGCAATTCGCGCAGTCTGATCAGAATCTTCACTGCGCATATTTTGAATAGCCAATGATGCTAAGTTTCTTCATGCGGACAACGAATACTGACCGACACAGTGGCTCAGTGGTAGAGCGTCCGCTTTGTGACCGGGAGGTTGCGGGTTCGATCCCCGGTCGGGTCATACCAAAGACTTTAAAAATGGTACTAGCTGCTCTTTCGCTTGGCGCTCAGCATTAAGAAAGTAGAGCTAGGAATTTGAACTGGTCAGAATATCATGTTAAAGTGTCTGGGGCATGATATTTCAGTTAGGCAGCACTCTAAAAAGTGAACATTGAGCTCCCTGTCACATCCAGACACTGTCGCGATATGACTATTGAAAGCGACGTTAAGCCTAAATCAAACAAACAAACAACCGAATACTGATTAAACTGCGCGAATATGCAGACTGATTTGAGTCTTCGTTGGACGCACTTGTAAGAAGGCAGTTTTAGTCATGGTATGGCCCATACATCATTCCGCAGGAATAGTTCATCACGAAAACATGTCTATATAATAAATAATTTCTGCTCAAAAACATAGATTGTGGATACTCATTAGAACCGCTAGATGCGGTTCTAATGAGTATCTACAATATATATTTTGAGCAGTAATATGAAAACTATCAGAATTTTTATTTGAAAATTTTCATTTTTTTTGTAGTAAAATTCTCAGTATATTTGAATAGGCTTGTTTTCGTAATGTTGTGTGTTAGTCTTTTGAACTGACTTTAATGTACTGGATTTGTCCACCTTTCTGCAAGTTTGCTAAAAGGAGTGCAATATACATCGCATGTTAAGACTATTGGTTAAAGTAGATTTATTTGTCATCTGTAATTAGTTCGAGGAAGTCTCTTGGCATTTAAATTATCCAATACATCGTATAAAATATCTACTGTTTACGTCACATATGAATGACTTGCAGAAAGTCCACTGCGAAGAAAGACGTTTAATTGGAAGGGCTATTTTAGGCTCATTTATTTTTCAATTTGGAGTTAACCCATTTACGCCTAGCGTCCCATAAAAAAAGTCATTTTCAAACAGTGTAAACACAGCTCAGACGCCACAGAAAGCGACGTCTGAACTGTGTCTACACTGTTTGCATTAAATTCAGGAGTATCTATAAAACATGGTAATAAGAAAAATAAACCAAACACCCCTTCTGCTGGAACTGTACCGACCCAATGAATTAAAGAAGACGAATCCATTCGGCGTAAATGGGTTTAATTATCCTATAGAACATACATGTATGAAATGTCCACTATTTATCACATGTGACTTGCGGAAATTCTAGAAGTCTACTCTGAGGAATAAGCTTCATAAGAAAGCTAAGTTAAGCCTATTTGTAATTCAATTTGGAGTTTAAAATAATTATAGTCGAAATTCAATGGCTCGAATATCGTTGGGACCATGGAAATTTGTTCTGGACATGGGTAGTTCGAGCCACTGATGATTAATCATAACGCCCTGTCGGGAGGCAAATAGGTATAATTTAGGGATGTCTTTTCGATCTTCTATAAAGTAATGGTATGTTAGGAATACTCATTAGAACCACCTCATCGAGTACACAACATACATATTCAAAAAAAAAAAAAAAAAAAGAAAATTTCCCGAAACTATCCCTAAATATTTGTTTTCTTGAACTATCGGAAGAAATTCCTAGGGACTCAAAAACTAGTTTGAATCAGCCATGGTAAACGAGCCATCGGTGTGGGTCATTGAAGTGTTACTGGTTTTGGAATGGCAGATCAGTCAACAGATCTACACAGTTTGTCTACACATTCAAACATTCAAATTGAAGCATGTAACACGCTTCCTATCATTCAAGTACAACTGTGTAACCTTTCGACTGGAAATTGTAATGAAACAGGTTTGTGTTTCCTTTGCGTGAAGGTACAAATGTATAAGAAAGCACCACTGTCTTTAATAAGCATCACTGAGACAGCCAAACAGTGATTACCAGAGATTGCCAAAGACAGGTGCTCATATAGTAGTTCTACTGCTTGTCTTTTGTTTAACCCTTATAGCGCCAGTCACAACTATTGTCGTCCGCTTTGTCATCTGCTTGTGATTTTAAAAGTCATTTTTGCAAACAGTGTGGACCCAGATCAGACTGCTCCTTTAGGAACAGTCTGATCTGGGTCCACACTGTTTGCCTGTATGCAAAACTAGGTTTGAAAAATCTACAAGAATATTCAGCAGACGACATAAACAGACGACATTTTCAGATGCAGTTTTTCTTGGCGTTTTAAGGGTTAAACAGTATTGTATTTATTTAACCCTTTTAAGCCTAGCATCCCATAAAAGGGACATTGGCAAACAGTGTAGACCCAGATCAGACGCTGCGTCTGCGGCGTCTGATCAGGGTCTACACTGTTTACATAAAGTTCAGAAATTTCTACAAAAAGTAATAATAAAAACTAACCAGACACCCTTATATAAGAAATGGACCTGTCCAAAGGATTAAGGAAGAAAAGTCCACTCGGCATAAATGTGTTAAACCGTTTACAGGAAAAATAACGTATTATGAGTGACTGAAAGGGGTCCAGAAGAAAGTCAACTGCATTTATTAAATCTGTACCAGTTACAATCAAACGTATGTGGTTTATGAACAAGTTAAGGGCGTACATGTTGTTTAAAATACGTATAATGTAGAATGTTATGTAAAATCAGTTATGCCGAAGTGTTACAGAAGTGCGCTAGCTAAATTCCGCTGTGGAGACGGGACGGTACGAGAGTTTACCCATCGAAAACGTCTGTATCCATTGTGTAACAGTTGTATTGAAAACGAATTGCATGTACTTACCTCCTATCCGATATATATTGACTTAAGGGACCAAATGAACGTAAAGGCTTGAGAGCTTTCAGAGTATTTCGATAACTTTTCAGATATACAAAAAAATGTGTTGTATTTTGTCCAGTGATGTCTTTGTAAAAGTAACAACAAAACCTGCTGGGAAATTTTGAATCGTAGGCGTAATTTACTAGTAGATATACTGAAAGGAAAAAGAAACGCAGGGTAAATTTTATTCCTAAATTTCATTCAAGTTTGAAAAAGTTTGTTAAATATTTTACTATGATTACAAAACGGTACATGTATGGAACAAAAGTTCCAAATTTTATTGGTTTGTGATCAACAAGTCTCGAGTTATTGAAGTTCATTGGTAGCTATCCCCCAAATCTTGAAATCAAAATCAAACTGAAAATCAATATCGGGTGTGCCCTCCTCTTGCTGCCGTTGCTGCCCTAATTCTCCGTTGGATAGAGTTAACCAAAGTATTGACAGTTCGCATCGGGATATTATTCCATTCATCAATCAACGCATTCCTTAGTTGTGCGAGAGCTGCGCGGGGATTTAGGCGCTTCCTAACCCTTCTGTCCAGCTCATCCCTCATGTGCTCTATTGGGGTCAAATCTGGACTGTACGGTGGCCATGCTAGTGGTGCGATGTTATTGTTTGCCAGGAAATCCTGACAAACTCGGGCAACATGTGGTCGGGCTTTGTCCTACTGCAGAATCAGATTACGTTGTTGTACAAGCGGGACTGCAACAGGACGCAAGATCTCATCCCTATACCTTACTGCGGTCATATTGCCCGCAACAATAATCCTGTGATTTTATCCCGTGAGCAATGCCTCCCCAGACCATCACGGAGCCACCCCCAAACCGATCCCGTTCGACAACATAGGCGTCGGCAAAGCGTTCTCCGCGACGGCGGTACACACGACGTCGACCATCTGCGCGATAGAGAGTGAACCTAGACTCGTCCGTAAAAAGAACTCGTCTCCACTGCCTCATCGGAAATAGCCTGGGCACATGCGCCGTCAACCACGCCATACGACGCAACCTACGTGCCTGGGTCAGAGGCAGACAAACGTATGGACGACGAGCTCGAAGACCAATCTCATGCAATCGACTTCCAACAGTCTTCGGAGAAATTTGTCGATTATGCGTACCCACTGTATTAAGGGCAGTTTCGGCAGCAGTGAGATGACGATTCCGCAAATGTGCCAGACGGATTGTCCTGTCTTGACGTCGCGACGTCACGCGTGGACGCCCAGACCGCGGTCGGTCTTCTAAATGCCCTGTCTCCCATAAACGTCTAACAAGACGTTCAAAGTTGAGACGTTAACCCCAAAATGATTGGCAGCTTGCTGTTGCCTCTGACCCTGCATCAGCAACGCAATTGCCCTACCCCTCTGAACATCAGTCAATCGTACCATGATTGAAAAAAAGTTCAAAGTAGCGTAAAAATGAAAAGAAAAATCAGTAAAAGAATCAAAGAGCGTTGTGTATCGTTGAAGTGTACCAAATGGTGTGAGGAAATCTTGTGCTGAAGGTTTAAACATGCTTGTTTTGCACGAAATTTTGGCTTTCCGTATTGTCCGTGCAATGCACTGTGTAGTGCACGGTTGAATGATTTCACACACTGGGTAGATAGCACATCGACCAAAGACTCGTATACCCGCGGTTCACATTCACAGGACAATCTGTAAAAGTGTATGGCTATAGTAAACACCGTAAAAAATGGTTAAAATAAGAAGGAAAAAACTCTACCCTGCGTTTCTTTTTCCTTTCAGTATACTAATGTTCTTAAGGTTTAAAACTTAAATGACTGTTATAGCCTCTCATAATTCCATACAGGAATGGTTTCACTTTATAGCAATTGATAATATTATATACTGAAAGGAAAAAGAAACGCAGGGTAGAGTTTTTTTCCTTCTTATTTTAACCATTTTTACGGTGCTTACTATAGCCATACACTTTTACAGATTGTCCTGTGAATGTGAACATCGGGTATACGAGTCTTTGGTCGATGTGCTATCTACCCAGTGTGTGAAATCATTCAACCGTGCACTACACAGTGCATTGCACGGACAATACGGAAAGCCAAAACAAGCATGTTTAAACCTTCAGCACAAGATTTCCTCACGCCATTTGGTACACTTCAACGATACACAACGCTCTTCGATTCTTTTACCGATTTTTTACCGATTTTTCTTTTCATTTTTACGCTACTTTGAACTTTGTTTCAATCATGGTACGATTGACTGATGTGCAGAGGGGTAGGGCAATTGCGTTGCTGATGCAGGGTCAGAGGCAACAGCAAGTTGTCAATCATTTTGGGGTTAACGTCTCAACAACTGAACGTCTTGTTAGACGTTTAAGGGAGACAGGGCATTTAGCAGACCGACCGCGGTCTGGGCGTCCACGTGTGACGTCGCGACGTCAAGACAGGACAATCCGTCTGGCACATTTGCGGAATCGTCATCTCACTGCTACCGAAACTGCCCTTAATACAGTAGGTACGCATAATCGACAAATTTCTCCGAAGACTGTTGAAAGTCGATTGCATGAGATTGGTCTTCGAGCTCGTCGTCCATACGTTGGTCTGCCTCTGACCCAGGCACGTAGGTTGCGTCGTATGGCGTGGTTGACGGCGCATGCGCCCAGGCTATTTCCGATGAGGCAGTGGAGACGAGTTCTTTTTACGGACGAGTCTAGGTTCGCTCTCTATCGCGCAGATGGTCGACGTCGTGTGTACCGACGTCGCGGAGAACGCTTTGCCGACGCCTGTGTTGTCGAACGGGATCGGTTTGGGGGTGGCTCCGTTATGATCTGGGGAGGCATTGCTCACGGGATAAAATCACAGTTGATTATTGTTGCGGGCAATATGACCGCAGTAAGGTATAGGGATGAGATCTTGCGTACTGTTGCAGTCCCGCTTGTGCAACAACGTAATCTGATTCTGCAGCAGGACAATGCCCGACCTCATGTTGCCCGAGTTTGTCAGGATTTCCTGGCAAACAATAACATCGCACCACTAGCATGACCACCGTACAGTCCAGATTTGACCCCAATAGAGCACATGTAGGATGAGCTGGACAGAAGGGTTAGGAAGCGCCGAAATCCCCCTGCAACTCTCGCACAACTAAGGAATACAACTAAGGAATGCGTTGATCGATGAATGGAATAACACCCCGATGCGACCTGTCAATGCTTTGGTTAACTCTATCCAAAGGAGAATTAGGGCAGCAACGGCAGCAAGAGGGGGGCACACCCGATATTGATTTTCAGTTTGATTTTGATTTCAAGATTTGTGGGGTAGCTACCAATGAACTTCAATAACTCGAGACTTGTTGATCACAAACCAATGAAATTTGGAACTTTTGTTCCATACATGTACCGTTTTGTAATCATAGTAAAATATTTAACAAACTTTTTCAAACTTGAATGAAATTTAGGAATAAAATTTACCCTGCGTTTCTTTTTCCTTTCAGTATATTATGAGAAACCTAACAATCAGCATTGATAGATGGATACATCGACCTCATGTCTACAACTCTTGGATGAATAGCAAATAATATGGATCATGAATAGGTGCCGCGATCTCATGTGCGTCTACATTGATTGGTCTGGTCTAGGGTAAACGAGGTGTGTACATATATATAAAAAACTTAAGTGTTAATAAAATATATCTTGATTCATTTCTTTTTTTTTCTACGAGCTGTTTTTCATTCTATAGTTAATTTAGGCGCGAACTTTCGGCCTTTTATTGTGATTAATGGGTAAAGTATATGTAATTTTATTTGTATTTACATTTTTTTTGTTAAAGAAGATGTAAATATTGTACTTTATTTCAAATGGATATTGGTAGAGTAATATTCAATTGCTTTCTGGTAATTGACTTGAAATGGGCCGCGCCATGATAAAACGTATCCGGGCATATGCGGACAGCAAAGGCCCAGATCAGCCTGCACATCCGCGCAGTCTGATCAGGGTCTTCACTGTCCGCTAACAGAATTATTGGATACTACAGAATATAAATTGAGAGCAAAGACCCGAGTGGTGCTTTGCACATGCGCAGGGTGATCAGAATCGGCGCCTTTTGCGCATGTTCGAAGGCACGTTCGCTTGACGCGGTCATTTAGTGAAAAAAAAACATATTTTTTAATAGCTTCTAACCGTATGTCGCCATTAATATATATATACACAATACATAAAATGTTTGAACTTTAAGATGATTTGTTTGTCATGGAGAGTAGCAGTATGTTTAAGAAAAGTATCTTTCAAATTTAGAACGTATAGGATCTAAATATAATGTAGGTCACAGCAAAGGGAGTTCGGAAAGAGTATAGTTTAGCGCTATACATACGTAACAAACAATAATTCACCTGACAACATTTTGAAATACCTTGTGTGTGTATGTGCGTGCGTGCGTGCGTGCGTGCGTGTGTGTGTTTCTTTTCATCTGTAAATATGATACAATCTGCATGAAAGGACAAACCCAACTTAATATGGGAAAAATAAATAAATAAATAAATAAATCTGCTTAAATTGCCAGGGTGCGCTAATAATGGTCGTAATGAAGAGCTCAATCCCCGACTGCTGAGATAGGCAATTTGATTTGAGCTTTCGCTATGCTTTAGGTACTTTCTCCAGTCCATTGATTAACATTATATCTCTATGTATTTTAATGAGACCAAAGTTTGCGAAAAATACATTTACTTGTTCTTGATTGATGGCATATAGATGAGAAATTAATCGTGTCACTTGTATTTGGTTTTTATATTGAAAAGAATTTTCAATTTGATCATTTTTAAATTATGTTTAAATTTTCTTCCATTTCGTTTATCAGGCAAGACTGTGTATTAAATATCTAGCGTGCGTGTATCCGGTCTGATCAATTTGATACCGTGTTTACCATAGGTATTCAGATAGACAGGCCTGAGCAAACAGTGTAGTACCAGATGAGACGCCACAAACGCGGCGTCTCATCAGGGTCTACACTGTTTGCCACTCATCCATCAATTTTAGACACAATATCGGGTAGCGAATTGTACTTGTTCAAATTTTAGAGCAAGTATGGAAGGAGTTGAGGTGTCCGAATACTTGGGGTATATACGGTAGCACACTTGTCTCAAGGGGAATAAATACGCATCCATGGGAAATAACTGATATGTAAATATTTGCCTCCCTTCTATTTGGGCCTACTCTTCAAGAATAATTAAGTACCATAATAAGGTATCTGTAAGTACCAACAAAAATAGATGTGGTGAACAAGGGAATGAATACACTTTCAAGGGATACAATTCTGTCAAAAATGTCTTTGGAAGAAATTCTGTCCTCTTACAGAAGACCCCTTTTCAAATAGGATTTACTCTGAAGGAAAGCAAACTGGATGGATGGATATTTTGTTTATAGACGCTCAACCCTAAAAGGGCATATAGCGTCTAATAAGATGAATATTATATGATGATTTTATTTAATGAGAAATTAAAAATATCTAGGATTGATGAGTTCATTTTAAGAAAGATAAAGTATCAATGATTTTATGTTATTAAAATACAGATCATATTTTATTAAAAAGTCCGATCTCTTTCAGAAAATCGAGTATTTTTTGAGTTGGCATATTAAAAAGTTCCTTTATATTTTTTACATTAAAATACTTTGTGCGAATATAATTAAATTCAGCACAAGTGACAAGAAAATGTTTGACCGTAAAAGGTTCGTTACAAGGAATGCAGAATGGAGCTTGTTCATTGTTTAAAATATAAGAATGAGTAATTCTAGTGTGTCCAAGTCTACATCTCGTGATTTTTGTTTGTTCTTTTCTGCTGAGATTAGAGAATGTGCATTTGCTGTTAAAATTTGGTTTGATTTCATTTAATTTATTATAAGTTTGTGTTTCCCAAACAGACTGACATTTGTTGTTGATGTATTGACAGACGTTTGATTTAAAGTCGGAGTGAGGAATTTTGAAATTGGTTATTACTAAGGATAATGCAGATTTGGCTTCTGAATCTGCTAATTCATTTCCACGAATATTAACGTGGCTGGGAAGCCAACAAAATACAATTTCTTTTGAAGCGGAAAGATAATAATATTTTTTAAGAATTTGCTGAATTAATGGGTTTGTATGGTGTAAATCTTTAAGAGATTTTAATACAGAAAGAGAATCTGAATAAATGATAAACTGTTTTTCAGACTGATCTCTGATATGGTAAAGTGCAATATCAATTGCCTTGGCTTCGGCGGTAAAAATGGAGCTATTATCAGGTAATCTGATACTGTCAGTAAAATTTGGACTAATAACAGAACAAGCAACTTTCTCATCTTGTTTCGAACCATCTGTATAAATTGACAGGTAATGTTTATAATTTGATTTGATTTCTAAAAATTCATTCTTAAAAATATGCGACTCGACTTCTGTTTTTTTTATTTTTATGAAGGTCTAAAATAATCTTTGGAGGGTTTAACGTCCATGGCTCTTTTGATGGAAAAGAAAAATGCTGAACATTTTTAATATTGATATTGGCCTCTTCAAGTAACGGTTGTATTCTCAGGCCAAGGGGTTTAATAGCTGTTGGTTTATTATTGTAAAATCTTTCATATTTAGGGTTAAAAACACAATCATGAGCTGAATTATGTGGATTGGCGGCTAATTTAGTAACATATTGAAGAGACAATTTCTCTCTTCTTATATACAATGATGGTTCATTTGATTCAGCGTATAAACTTTCGACGGGGGAAGTACGAAAAGCCCCTAGAGCCAGACGTAAACCTTTGTGATGAATAGTATCCAAAGATTTCAAATAAGATTTTCTTGCGGATCCATAAACTATGGATCCATAATCCAATTTAGATCTAATTAAAGATCTATAGAGATTTAAAAGGACAGTACGATCTCCTCCCCAGTCGGAACTGGAGAGAACTTTAAGAATATCAAGAGCTTTTAAACATTTAGCTTTTAAAGCTTTGATGTGTGGTATAAAAGATAATTTGTTATCGAACAAAAGACCCAGGAATTTTGCTTCACTGACGACTGGAATTGGACTACCGTATATGGTGAGATGAGGATCTAAATGTAGCTGACGTATCTGACAAAAATGAACGCATTGAGTTTTTGTTTTTGAAAATTTGAAACCATTTTCTGTTGCCCAATCTTCTATATTGTTTAAACATCGTTGTAGTTTGAATTCAATGGTTTCCATATTTTTCGATCTAATAAATATTCCAAAATCGTCAACAAAAAGTGAACAATCAAGGTCTTTCACACATTTAACAATATCGTTAATTTTAATGCCAAACAAGGTAGGTGATAAAATGCTTCCCTGTGGTACACCTTGTTCTTGTTTAAATATGTCCGATAACGTATTACCTATTCGAACATTAAATGTTCGATCTGATAAAAAATTTTGAATAAAAAGTGGTAATCGGCCTTTAAGGCCTAATTTATGTAAATCTTTCATGATGCCATGTTTCCATGTAGTATCGTAAGCTTTTTCAAGATCAAAAAATACAGCTACGACATGTTCTTTTTTAATAAAGGCATCACGAATAAAGGATTCCAAACGAATCAAATGATCGTTTGTACAGTTATTTTTTCTGAATCCAGCTTGATATTTTGTTATTAGCTGGTTTGATTCCAAGAACCAAACCAGTCTATCATTAATCATTCTCTCCATTGTTTTACATAAACAACTTGTCAAAGCAATAGGTCTGTAGTTAGTAGCTTCAGTATGATCTTTATTTGGTTTTGGTATAGGTATAATCGTTGCTTTACTCCAGTCTTTTGGAAATTTTCCAGTGATCCAAATATCATTTAAAATATTTAATAAAGTTTTTAAAGCGTTATCGGGTAAATGTTTAAGAATTTGATAATGAATGTCATTAGGACCAGCAGCTGTATCGTGAGATTTATGAAGAGCATCTAATAATTCTGAAGCTGTGAATGGTACATTATATTTTTCATCATTTAGTGACGTAAAATTTAGATGCTCTTTCTCTCGTTCCTGTTTTATGTTTTGAAAGGTTTCGGAATAGTTTGCACTAGAAGAGTTTTTCTGAAAATTCTCTCCTAGTGCATTGGAAATATCTTTAGTCGTTGAGCATATATTTCCATTTGATTTAATATGGACATGTTTGTTATTTTTATTTTTGCCAGTAATTTTTCGAATCATGTCCCATATTTTCTTTGCTGGAGTTCTAGAATTAAGTTTGGAGACGTATTGCTGCCAAGATGTTCTTTTAGCCGTTTTTATTGTCTTGCGAGCTTTAGCTCGCATTTGTTTGGCATGGATTAGATTTTCTTTTGTTGGCTGCCTATTGAACTTTCGTAAGGCAGATTTTCTTTTATTTATTGAATTTTTAACATCTTTATTAAACCAAGGTCTATTTCTTTTTGAACGTGTCGAGGACTTTGGAATACATTTTTCGGCTACATGAATTAATGTATCAGTAAAAGCTTGTATATCATCTGCTGTTTTAAACATTTCAGGATTTAATTTTTCATTACATAGCTCTATAAAATTCTCCCAGTTTGCTTTATTCAAATTCCATCGGGAATGATGGTCTTCATTTGTCGATTCAATTTCTTCAATTTTAATTGGAAAATGATCGCTCCCATGAAGGTCATCTAAAACTGACCAATCAAAATCTAAGTAAATATTTGGAGAGCATATAGACAAATCTAAAGCAAAATAATTTCTTGTAGGAGAATGAAGATAAGTTGGTTGTTTATCGTTAAATAAACATAGATCATTTTCTGCAATAAAATTTTCTATTATTTCTCCTTTGTCATTTGTATCCAGACAACCCCATAGTTTGCTGTGACTATTAAAGTCACCTAATAATAAATAAGGACGAGGTAACTGGTTTATAAGATTTTCTAAATCGTGTTTAGAAAATTTACAGTGTGGAGGGAGATATAGAGAACAAATTGTTATGGATTTAGACAGAGTGACATTTACAGCAACAGCTTGTAAATTATGATTTATATCTATCTGTCTATGAGGAACATTTGATTTTACAAGGATAGATGAGCCTCCTGAGGCTTTCTGATTTTCAGTTGCGATATGATTATATAAACTATAATTTTTAAAATTAATATTATCTGTATTCTTTAAAAAGGTTTCCTGGAGACAAAAGACAGTCGGAGAAAGTAGTGTTGTTAAAATTAAAATTTCGTTATAATTTGCTTTTAGTCCTCGACAGTTCCACTGAATAATTGATTTTTTATCCATGGTGAATGGAGAGATGATTTGAAAATAAGGAACTTAATCCTTTTGTTTTCTCTGAGACTGCAAGAACATGGAGGAGTCAGTCTCTAACTCCATGTTCTCAAGGGAATCGAACCGATTGACCAACTTGATCGGATCGGCCGACGCCCCTTTACTATATGGATTTGGTGCTTTATCTTTATCTTTTTCTTTTCCATTTTTTTCTTTCTGGTCAGCTGTCCTGGACCTGGATCTCTGTTGTGATCCACTTGTTTTAGTCGGCTGTGTTTGTGAACTGTTTTGAGATTTTGTTGGTGGTCTAGACTGATGAGTAGATGTGGGTTTAGGTTTAGGTTTTACAGTAGGAGTAATAACTTTTGAATTTGCTTTGATGACAGAATCTTTTTCGTTAAACTGGGTAGAACTTTCTTTGGTTTCAGGTTTAGTGTTTAGGGATTGAACAACTTTTGCAAAGGTGATTTCAGGTTGATTTTCTTGAATCTTTTTGGCTTCCAAATAAGTGATTTTTTGTGTAACTTTAATTTTCATGATTTCTTTCTCTTTTTTCCAAATTTCACACTGATTTGATTTTGATTGATGGTTTTTGTGACAGTTCACACACTTGGCTTCATTTTTACAAGCATTTGTAGGGTGATCAAATTCACCCATACCACATTTTTCACATACTGATCCAGGTGCTTCCGGACAGCCGTTTTCATGATGTCCAAACCTCTGACAGTTGAAACACCGCAGAGGATTTGGAATGTAGACTTCAACCGGTATAATTCGGTAAAAGATTTTTAGTGATTTCGGTAAAGTTGTGGTGTTGAAAGTTAGTAAAAGTGTATTTGTTTCTATCAAGTTTCCATCTTTTTTAATTTTAAAACGTTTGCAAGCTGTTACTCCTTGTGTGTTAAGATATTCTGTGATATTTTCTTCAGTTTCATGTTTTAGCATTCTGTCACGGATAATACCTTTGCAACTGTTTAGAGTTTTATGTTCCGTGACAGAGACATTAATGTTAAAGAATTTTGTAATTTTCAAGAGATTATCAGTTTGAGATTTTCTGTTAGTTTCGACCAAAAGAGTTCCATTTTTTAATTTTTTTACATTTTTTGGAGTGCCTATAATTGATTCTATTTGCTTTTCTATAATGAAAGGTGACAGTGAAGTAATAGGTTTGTCCTCTTTACTCGAAATCACTAAAAATTTAGCGAAGTTCTCATTAGCTTTGAATGTAAATGTAGTCGGTTGCGTGTCGTCCTCCGAAGAGTCGAACGCCAGAAATCGTTTTCGAGATGCCATGGTGATGAAATTTTTGATTCGATAGCTATGCGCCCCACCCTCCATGGAGCCCTACAAGGGGACGTTTAACAGAAATGGATCTCCTATTTCTAACGTCAAGGCTACATTGCTATTATACTCGGTGTCAAGATCAGAGTCTTCAGCTCGGCCTCATGCTTAGATGATTTCCCACCTATTCATCTAAATTTCCATAGAAAAATTTATGAACAGTTGAGTTCATCCCCCTATCCACAGCCTCCACTCACAGAGGTTTCCGCCAAAGCCCCAATACAAGCCCACCAATTGACCCTTCAGCCGCCGCCCATTGAAACTCACTTAAAGTTAGAGGAACATGAGAAAAATAAGCCCGGTTTGGTACCATAAAGATACGTATGAAAGAGAGAAAGAAGCTAAGAACAAGTTGTGCGCTTCTAGAGCTTGGCACGACTGAGCCGATTGATCCAGGCCGGATCTAACCCAGACCGCTCTTCTATCTGAAATAAGGGCCAAAATGATGTGTTGAAAAGCTGGAGATCCCTGGGCTTTCCTCAATCATCAGGTTCCCCTCTCCCAGCATACGAGACGCCACCCACGGCAAACAGGTGGTTCCTGTTTTAATAGGGGATTACACCCTATCCACTACAGAAGGAAAGTGATCTGTAGATTTTATTCCCTACAGACAAGGGAGGCCGAAAACGTCTGGGAAATTGAAAGGTTATTTTTAATATAAATTAGGAGATCCATATTTAAAATAAACAGTTTATTAAAGAAAGAAGGATTCGTTTTGGATTCATTTTTAAAGAGTCAAACAAACAAGCTGTGTTAGATGATATGTAGCTTTCAAATGATATGTAGCTTTCATACCTTGAAAAACGTTTAGTTTTTTTATCTAACAATAATAAATGCATCTTACTTTTTAATGTGGAGAATGCTAGAGTTCGGAAAAATGACACAAACACAAGACAAACACATGTTAAATACAGATGAGGTTATAATCTTCGTCCCATGTGCGACCCACGGGCACAGAATGATACACAAACAAATGAAGCATGTTAGTAACATGAGATAGGAAAGGTTTAAAAGGATAGATCTCGCGAAATTTGTTTTTTCCAATTTAAGATGCATTTCAATAAATGAATTTTATATTCTGGAATTATACCGGTTGAACGGACGGTTGCTCTGTTATGTTAGGGGTTTTACCCAACTGCCACAGAAGCGGAAGGCAGCCACCTATTTCGAGGGCCCGGGTGGTCACGGGCGGCCTCTTTTAGCCGGCTCGTACGTCACGCAGAGGGTACGTCTGGCCTATTCTAAGCCCGGGACCAGCACGGGACGAAAGCAAACTGGAAACGGGAAGCAAACAGGAAACAAACAGAAAGCCACAAAAACTGCCTCCCTTGTAACAAAGCAAGTTTATCAAAGGCTCCTTTTAACCCTTCCTTATTTGATGACGTCATTCGATCAGGTCTAGTGTCAACTTAAGCCAAACATATTAGATGTAATAAGAGTTAGACTGTAATCACTATGGAAACCATTGTACAAGTAATGCATTATTGTGTTGACATCTCAAGTTGTCCAATTATTGTTATTTTCTAGGGTTTGATTTTTAAACAGTTCCTATACAGCCCTGAGCCTTTTAATGCTCAGCATGCTGGGTAAACATGTCAGCAGTTGACAATTCCAAATAGTAATCTTTTTTGTCAGAAGATATAGTCTTTGACATTTAATGCAAATTGTCTCCTGAGGAAATGTCAAAGCCTTTAGTCTGGGAAAAGATGAAAAGTATCATCAATGTGTCCAGCTGGCACATGACGTTTATACAACGTCGGCTCAACGTCGATGCAACGTCATGACGTTGCATCGACATTGAGGCGACGTTGTATTAACGTCATGTGCCCGATGGGTGTCATCGACTGAATTAGCCCCAAGGGTGGTAAATATTAAGGGGACTCGATAGTATTGCACTTTGATGAATGTGATGATGATGATGATGAGTTCAGAATTAACGACGCTTCATCCCATGAGGGTTATTTGCGTCAAAGCGGTATATGTGCTTGGTTTAGTAATGAAAGCAGTGAAAGGGATATAACGAAAACGTGTCAGATTATTTGCCATTTTAGCACGTGGGGGTGGGGTGCAACTGTTGCGACTTCCTGGTTGCTTACCTGCGCCACAAATCCTTTCTGAATAGGGATTTACTCTATTAAAAAGGTAAGAACTTGCTCCTAAATGAGGGCAAATTCTTTTCTTTTAGAATAAAAAAATAAATAAATAATGCCACAGTTGCCTCCAGTAGAAGCGTATCTTTCCCAATAAAACCACTCCCATATTTGCCATATTTATTCAGCTTGTCATTCTGTTAATTCAAGACAATCGCATTACTTTTGGCAATATTCTTGTCATTATTATGTTGTCTATAAAACATTAGGATACCAAACATAATTTAAAGTATTCATACAAGTTGAAAGTAAAGGGTTCTCATTCGGGGCTTCGATACAAAATCAACGACTGGTTCAACATACGGCATTTTAAGCAAGATACATCTGGAATATATATAAAATATATTTCCTAGACATGATGTACATCTTTAACAGAAAAACTCATAATTTATCTGAGTCTAAATGGCAGGTGCAGTGATGTATGTCACGTGATCGGACGAGCGTTGGGCACGGTGACGATGGACTAGACGCAATCACAAGCAATCAGAGGATAAACACAACACTTTGTAAAATAAAAACAAGCATGTATTTAAAAAGTTCAAAAAAACAAACAAACTATAATTAAAATTTCAAATTTCCATGTTCCAATTTCTATATTCCGAAGCCTCCATAATCCATAGGTACTGTTAAACTTCATAATCTGAAACTATTTAATTATATTTCCATAATTAAATATAATATAAATTTGAATTAATTACATAACTTGAAACTTGTCCACGGATGTATCCTCCATGATATTTCCGGTTATCACTAACACTTTGTACCCATAGAACTTTGAACAAAGCTTGCCGGAAAACATTTGACGGTCAATCATAGTGACGATAACAGTGGTGAAACAGATACATGATACGGATATGGATACGGATACAGATACGGATACGGGGCCTGAAAATAAGTATCATGTCCTAGAACTCTCGATATCAAACATGACAAGATATTTCCTTATCAATTTCCACTAGATATACAGAGTGTGTACGCCAAATGTTATAAATGCGACAAGTCCGTTGCAATTGATTATTATATAGCAAAATCAGATCCTAAAACCACATGGACGCTGTTAATGACATATAATATTGTAAAAACAAAATTTAACACAGGCAGACACACAGTCAGAATATATCTGACATTCATATTAATCGGAGGAATGGCATCTCGACGATTACACATTCTTACAGGAAGAACCCATGCGCCTTCCACTGTAAGAATCCCTTTAGAACGCTAAAGGCTAAAATAAATTATAACTGCCATTATACCACAATGATTACACGATCACACATCGTCCCCACGTAATCATTGAGTACAATATCAACATGCCATCGTCATAGCCTCAAACATGACTCCTCGCTGCTTGAGCCATTTCACCGTAAAATATTCTAGTAAACAGACTTGTGATTAAAATAAAAAGGACCTCTGTATATGTATTCAAGGTGAATATAGTCTTTGTCATTTGTATAAATCGCGCTAACTAATGAATGTGTATGCAGTCAACATAACGCCTAACGGTAGCGTACTTTTACGCGTATTTGTACGGTGTGTGCGGTTAACATAACAACATAACGCCTAACTGTGTCTTACATTTGTGCGGTTAACATAACAACATAACGCCTAACTGTGTCTTACATTTAAGCGTATATGTCTGGTATGTACATGTCAGATGAGAATATGTAATATCCATTTATCTTATTCAAATAAAAATATTAATGATTGCATTCTGATCAGGGTCTACAGAACCTATCAGACTCACCAGACTGATCAGGATCCATAGAAACGAACTTAACCTCCCTATTCGGTTTATAGTTTACACACCCGACACGGCTTATTCGTCTGATCAGGGTCTACACATATAACCAAAGTATACACATCTGATCAGGGTCTATCTACTTATCATGCCGGGTTTGTAAGTACGAATGATACATAAAATCGCAACGTAGTAAAGCAATAAATTTACCTACTCGAATTTTAGCTGCGGTAAAGACGAGCAAGAATATTGCAAGAATAAAATTAAAATAAATTATTGACTTACCATGGTCAGATTCCCAAGATACAACAACATGAAGATTAGTAAAAGGAAGACAAGGATCAGTCTTCGATGAAATGAATTTGTAGTGTGTATCGTTCTATTCCACCAGGGAACTTTTATAGTAATGTGGCACGTTTTGAAACATTGTGTCCACAAGTAATCCGTGAAATTCAAGATCTAAAAATAATATTCACAAGAATACCGTGATAGTCAAGATTTAAAATAACCTGTTCGATTGTCCGAACGGTGCAAAGTTTCATACAGCAACTGCTAAAACTATGAAGCAAAAAACATTTTTCTCTCGGAACGCTACAAAACTACGACAGAAAATTGTCTCCCCTTTCAAAAGATAGCTTTGAGACGAAAATCAATCCCAGAACAGTGAAGATATTGATCACCAAACCTAGGTTCACTCGGAATATATAGTGTTCTGGTAACCGCTAAAGTATATAGACGTGAATAATCAAATACACCCTCAGCATAACTATCTCGTGATTACCGTAATACCGTAACCTGAAAGCTGAAGTGTACCTACTTGCTTAAAAAGTAAAACTGTCATCATAATCAGCGCTCCAGTTACAAATGCATTAATCTAACCTGGTTAATAAAAATCGATACAAACTTCTTTTTATACTATATACATGTAAAATATATTCAAGATAAAACAGGGACGTGACATATCTCCCCTCTTACAGAAGTGCATAGCACTAGAGTATTACGTCACTTTATATCGCCGAATATATTACGTTATACACGGCTTAAATAATCTGCGCCCACATTTTCTGCACCACGTATTGCCACTATATGAAATCTATATGGCTGTAATGCCAAAGCCCATCGCATCAGTCTAGAATTTGTAAGCTTTGCTTTATTTAAATAGCTTAATGGCTGATGATCGGTTTCTATCGTAAATGCTGTGCCATACAAATATCTATGGAACTTTTGTACTGCCCATACTAGCGCAAGACATTCTTTCTCTATTACTGCATATGATTTTTCACTAGGTTTCAGTTTTCTACTTGCATATGCAATAGGACTTTTCTTACCTTCTTCGTCTTGCAAAAGGACAGCTCCTAATCCCTCATTAGAGGCATCTACTTGTAAAGTAAATGGTTTTGACAGATCGGCCATTTTAAGAATAGGTTGAACTGTCAACGCCTTCTTCAATGAATCAAATGCTCTGTTGTGGTTCATCCCAGTGTACTTTATTGGACTCACCTTTTTTTGTAAGTTCCGTCAAAGGTGCGGCAATATGAGAAAAATTAGGAATAAAAGATCTATAAAATCCTACAAGTCCCAAGAATGAACGTACTTGTTTCTTAGTAACAGGTCTTTCTGCTTTTTCAATTGCTAGAATCTTATCAGGGCAGGGCCTAATAAGTGTACCACCAACCAAATGACCAAGACATTCTAAATTTTGAAAACCAATGAAACATTTACTTGGTTTCACAGTCAAATTGGCATCTCTTAGTCGCTTCAATAATTCCTCGAATACTTGCATATGATGTTCCCAAGTAGATGTGAATATGACGATATCATCAACAAAATTGTCTATATTAGACATACCTTTCAGCAGTTTCCTCATCAGTTTACTACAGGAAGCTTGAGCTGTTACTAAACCGAAAGGTAGAACTTTAAATTGTAACAGTCCTAATGGTGTTTGAAAAGCTGTGTATTGCTTAGCATTCTTAGTTAAAGGTATCTGCCAATAACCTTTGGTAAGGTCAAGCTTGGATGGATGGATGGATATTTTGTTTATAGACGCTCAACCCTAAAAGGGCATATAGCGTCTAATAAGTTTTATGTTATATGATGATTTTATTTAATGAGAAATTTAAAAATATCTAGGATTGGTGTGTTTATTTTAAAGAGATAAAGTATCAATGATTTTAAGTTATTAAAAATACTGATCATATTTTATTAAAAAGTCCGATCTCTTTAAGAAAGTCGAGTATTTTCTGAGTTGGCATATCAAAAAGTTCCTTTATAGTTTTTATATTAAAATACTTTGTGCGAATGTGATTAAATTCAGCACAAGTGATAAGAAAATGTTTGACTGTGAAAGGTTCATTACAAGGAATGCAGAATGGAGCTTGTTCATTGTTTAAAATATAAGAATGAGTAATTCTAGTGTGTCCAAGTCTACATCTCGTGATTTTTGTTTGTTCTTTTCTGCTGAGATTAGAGAATGTGCATTTGCTGTTAAAATTTGGTTTGATTTCATTTAATTTATTATAAGTTTGTGTTTCCCAAACAGACTGACATTTGTTGTTGATGTATTGACAGACGTTTGATTTAAAGTCGGAGTGAGGAATTTTGAAATTGGTTATTACTAAGGATAATGCAGATTTGGCTTCTGAATCTGCTAATTCATTTCCACGAATATTAACGTGGCTGGGAAGCCAACAAAATACAATTTCTTTTGAAGCGGAAAGATAATAATATTTTTTAAGAATTTGCTGAATTAATGGGTTTGTATGGTGTAAATCTTTAAGAGATTTTAATACAGAAAGAGAATCTGAATAAATGATAAACTGTTTTTCAGACTGATCTCTGATATGGTAAAGTGCAATATCAATTGCCTTGGCTTCGGCGGTAAAAATGGAGCTATTATCAGGTAATCTGATACTGTCAGTAAAATTTGGACTAATAACAGAACAAGCAACTTTCTCATCTTGTTTCGAACCATCTGTATAAATTGACAGGTAATGTTTATAATTTGATTTGATTTCTAAAAATTCATTCTTAAAAATATGCGACTCGACTTCTGTTTTTTTATTTTTATGAAGGTCTAAAATAATCTTTGGAGGGTTTAACGTCCAAGGCTCTTTTGATGGAAAAGAAAAATGCTGAACATTTTTAATATTGATATTGGCCTCTTCAAGTAACGGTTGTATTCTTAGGCCAAGGGGTTTAATAGCCGTTGGTTTGTTGTTGTAAAATCTTTCACATTTAGGATTAAAAACACAGTCATAGGCTGAATTACGTGGATTGGCGGCTAATTTAGTAACATATTGAAGAGACAATTTCTCTCTTCTTATATACAATGATGGTTCATTTGATTCAGCGTATACACTTTCGACGGGGGAAGTACGAAAAGCCCCTAGAGCCAGACGTAAACCTTGGTGATGAATAGTATCCAAAGATTTCAAATAAGATTTTCTAGCGGATCCATAAACTATGGATCCATAATCCAATTTAGATCTAATTAAAGATCTATAAAGATTTAAAAGAACAGTACGATCTCCTCCCCAGTCGGAACTGGAGAGAACTTTAAGAATATCAAGTGCTTTAAGACATTTAGCTTTTAAAGCTTTGATGTGTGGTATAAAAGATAATTTGTTATCGAACAAAAGACCCAGGAATTTTGCTTCACTGACGACTGGAATAGGACTACCGTATATGGTAAGATGAGGATCTAAATGTAGCTGACGTATTTGACAAAAATGAACGCACTGAGTTTTTGTTTTTGAAAATTTGAAACCATTTTCTGTTGCCCAATCTTCTATATTGTTTAAACATCGTTGTAGTTTGAATTCAATGGTTTCCATATTTTTCGATCTAATAAATATTCCAAAATCGTCAACAAAAAGTGAACAATCAAGGTCTTTCACACATTTAACAATATCGTTAATTTTAATGCCAAACAAGGTAGGTGATAAAATGCTTCCCTGTGGTACACCTTGTTCTTGTTTAAATATGTCCGATAACGTATTACCTATTCGAACATTAAATGTTCGATCTGATAAAAAATTTTGAATAAAAAGTGGTAATCGGCCTTTAAGGCCTAATTTATGTAAATCTTTCATGATGCCATGTTTCCATGTAGTATCGTAAGCTTTTTCAAGATCAAAAAATACAGCTACGACATGTTCTTTTTTAATAAAGGCATCACGAATAAAGGATTCCAAACGGATCAAATGATCGTTTGTACAGTTATTTTTTCTGAATCCAGCTTGATATTTTGTTATAAGCTGGTTTGATTCTAAGAACCAAACCAGTCTATCATTAATCATTCTCTCCATTGTTTTACACAAACAACTTGTCAAAGCAATAGGTCTATAGTTAGTAGCTTCAGTATGATCTTTATTTGGTTTTGGTATAGGTATAATCGTTGCTTTACTCCAGTCTTTTGGAAATTTTCCAGTGATCCAAATATAATTTAAAATATTTAATAAAGTTTTTAAAGCGTTATCGGGTAAATGTTTAAGAATTTGATAATGGATGTCATCAGGACCAGCAGCTGTATCGTGAGATTTATTAAGAGCATCTGATAATTCTGAAGCTGTGAATGGTACATTATATCTTTCATGATTTAGTGACGTAAAATTTAGATGCTCTTTCTCTCGTTCCTGTTTTATGTTTTGAAAGGTTTCGGAATAATTTGCACTAGAAGAGTTTTTCTGAAAATTCTCTCCTAGTGCATTGGAAATATCTTTAGTCGTTGAGCATATATTTCCATTTGATTTAATATGGACATGCTTGTTATTTTTATTTTTGCCAGTAATTTTTCGAATCATGTCCCATATTTTCTTTGCTGGAGTTCTAGAATTAAGTTTGGAGACGTATTGCTGCCAAGATGTTCTTTTAGCCGTTTTTATTGTCTTGCGAGCTTTTGCTCGCATTTGTTTGGCATGGATTAGATTTTCTTTTGTTGGCTGCCTATTGAACTTTCGTAAGGCAGATTTTCTTTTATTTATTGAATTTTTAACATCTTTATTAAACCAAGGTCTATTTCTTTTTGAACGTGTCGAGGACTTTGGTATACATTTTTCGGCTACATGAATTAATGTATCAGTAAAAGCTTGTATATCATCTGCTGTTTTAAACATTTCAGGATTTAATTTTTCATTACATAGCTCCATAAAATTCTCCCAGTTTGCTTTATTGAAATTCCATCGGGAATGATGGTCTTCATTTGTCGATTCAATTTCTTCTATTTTAATTGGAAAATGATCGCTCCCATGAAGGTCATCTAAAACTGACCAATCAAAATCTAAGTAAATATTTGGAGAGCATATAGACAAATCTAAAGCAAAATAATTTCTTGTAGGAGAATGAAGATAAGTTGGTTGTTTATCGTTAAATAAACATAGATCATTTTCTGCAATAAAATTTTCTATTATTTCTCCTTTGTCATTTGTATCCAGACAACCCCATAGTTTGCTGTGACTATTAAAATCACCTAATAATAAATAAGGACGAGGTAACTGGTTTATAAGATTTTCTAAATCGTGTTTAGAAAATTTACAGTGTGGAGGAAGATATAGAGAACAAATTGTTATGGATTTAGACAGAGTGACATTTACAGCAACAGCTTGTAAATTACTATTTATATCTATCTGTCTATGAGGAACATTTGATTTTACAAGGATAGATGAACCTCCTGAGGCTTTCTGATTTTCAGTTGCGATATGATTATATAAACTATAATTTTTAAAATTAATATTATCTGTATTTTTTAAAAAGGTTTCCTGGAGACAAAAGACAGTCGGAGAAAGTAGTGTTGTTAAAATTAAAATTTCGTTATAATTTGCTTTTAGTCCTCGACAGTTCTACTGAATAATTGATTTTTTATCCATGATAAATGGAGAGATGATTTGAAGATAAGGAACTTAATCCTTTTGTTTTCTCTGAGACTGCGAGAACATGGAGGAGTCAGTCTCTAACTCCATGGTCTCAAGGGAATCGAACCGATTGACCAACTTGATCGGATCGGCCGACGCCCCTTTACTATATGGATTTGGTGCTTTATCTTTATCTTTTTCTTTTCCATTTTTTCCTTTCTGGTCAGCTGTCCTGGACCTGGATCTCTGTTGTGATCCACTTGTTTTAGTCGGCTGTGTTTGTGAACTGTTTTGAGATTTTGTTGGTGGTCTAGACTGATGAGTAGATGTGGGTTTAGGTTTAGGTTTTACAGTAGGAGTAATAACTTTTGAATTTGCTTTGATGACAGAATCTTTTTCGTTAAACTGGGTAGAAATTTCTTTGGTTTCAGGTTTAGTGTTTAGGGATTGAACAACTTTTGCAAAGGTGATTTCAGGTTGATTTTCTTGTATTTTTTTGGCTTCCAAATAAGTGATTTTTTGTGTAACTTTAATTTTCATGATTTCTTTCTCTTTTTTCCAAATTTCACACTGATTTGATTTTGATTGATGGTTTTTGTGACAGTTCACACACTTGGCTTCATTTTTACAAGCATTTGTAGGGTGATCAAATTCACCCATACCACATTTTTCACATACTGATCCAGGTGCTTCCGGACAGCCGTTTTCATGATGTCCAAACCTCTGACAGTTGAAACACCGCAGAGGATTTGGAATGTAGACTTCAACCGGTATAATTCGGTAAAAGATTTTTAGTGATTTCGGTAAAGTTGTGGTGTTGAAAGTTAGTAAAAGTGTATTTGTTTCTATAAAGTTTCCATCTTTTTTAATTTTAAAACGTTTGCAAGCTGTTACTCCTTGTGTGTTAAGATATTCTGTGATATTTTCTTCAGTTTCATGTTTTAGCATCCTGTCACGGATAATACCTTTGCAACTATTGAGTGTTTTATGTTCCGTGACAGAGACATTAATGTTAAAGAATTTTGTAATTTTCAAGAGATTATCAGTTTGAGATTTTCTGTTAGTTTCGACCAAAAGAGTTCCATTTTTTAATCTTTTGACATTTTTTGGAGTGCCTATTAAAGATTCTATTTGCTTTTCTATGATGAAAGGAGACAGTGAAGTAATTGGTTTGTCTTCCTTACTCGAAATCACTAAAAATTTAGCGAAGTTCTCATTTGCTTTGAAAGTAAAAGTAGTCGGTTGCGTGTCGTCCTCCGAAGAGTCGAACGCCAGAAATCGTTTTCGAGATGCCATGGTGATGAAATTTTTGATTCGATAGCTATGCGCCCCACCCTCCATGGAGCCCTACAAGGGGACGTTTAACAGAAATGGATCTCCTATTTCTAACGTCAAGGCTACATTGCTATTATACTCGGTGTCAAGATCAGAGTCTTCAGCTCGGCCTCATGCTTAGATGATTTCCCACCTATTCATCTAAATTTCCATAGAAAAATTTATGAACAGTTGAGTTCATCCCCCTATCCACAGCCTCCACTCACAGAGGTTTCCGCCAAAGCCCCAATACAAGCCCACTAATTGACCCTTCAGCCGCCGCCCATTGAAACTCACTTAAAGTTAGAGGAACATGAGAAAAATAAGCCCGGTTTGGTACCATAAAGATACGTATGAAAGAGAGAAAGAAGCTAAGAACAAGTTGTGCGTTTCTAGAGCTTGGCACGACTGAGCCGATTGATCCAGGCCGGATCTAACCCAGACCGCTCTTCTATCTGAAATAAGGGCCAAAATGATGTGTTGAAAAGCTGGAGATCCCTGGGCTTTCCTCAATCATCAGGTTCCCCTCTCCCAGCATACGAGACGCCACCCACGGCAAACAAGTGGTTCCTGTTTTAATAGGGGATTACACCCTATCCACTACAGAAGGAAAGTGATCTGTAGATTTTATTCCCTACAGACAAGGGAGGCCGAAAACGTCTGGGAAATTGAAAGGTTATTTTTGACATTAGGAGATCCATATTTAAAATAAACAGTTTATTATAGAAAGAAGGATTCATTTTGGATTCATTTTTAAAGAGAGTCAAACAAACAAGCTGTGTTAGATGATATGTAGCTTTCAAATGATATGTAGCTTTCATACCTTGAAAAATGTTTAGTTTTTTTATCTAACAATATTAAATGCATCTTATTTTTTAATGTGGAGAATGCTAGAGTTCGGAAAAATGACACAAACACAAGACAAACACATATGTTAAATACAGATGAGGTTATAATCTTCGTCCCATGTGCGACCCACGGGCACAGAATGATACACAAACAAATGAAGCATGTTAGTAACATGAGATAGGAAAGGTTTAAAAGGATAGATCTCGCGAAATTTGTTTTTTCCAATTTAAGATGCATTTCAATAAATGAATTTTATATTCTGGAATTATACCGGTTGAACGGACGGTTGCTCTGTTATGTTAGGGGTTTTACCCAACTGCCACAGAAGCGGAAGGCAGCCACCTATTTCGAGGGCCCGGGTGGTCACGGGCGGCCTCTTTTAGCCGGCTCGTACGTCACGCAGAGGGTACGTCTGGCCTATTCTAAGCCCGGGACCAGCACGGGACAGGTCAAGCTTGGATATGTACTTATGACCTGCTATTTTCGTAAATATTTCCTCCATATTTGGCATCGGCTCTGCATCGAAAACCGTAATCTTATTCAGTGTACGAAAATCTATGCAAAATCTGTTCGTATTGTCTTTCTTTTTGACTATAAGAACAGGGGAACAGTAAGGACTTTCTGATGGTTCTACAATGTCTAAATTGATCATATCTCTTACCTCATCCTTTGCTGCTTCCATCATATTGAAAGGAAGTGGATATTGCTTAACTCTTACCGGCGTATCTGTTGTCAACTTAATGTCATGTTCCAACAGAGTGGTACAGCCGGGTATTCCTGTAAATGTACTAGCAAAATTTGTTACAAGTTGCCTTACCGGACTTTGTTCCTCTTTTGTCAAGTCTGGATTAATGTTTAACAGTTCAACTGACTCATTGTCACAAATTGATGGTGATTCCACTAATCCTTCTATATTATCTTCGGTATCTTCCGAAGTACAGTCTAATACTGCAATAGAACATACCTGAACATCTGTAGTCTGTTGATCATCCTCTCTCTCAATGTATTGACTAAGCATATTGATATGGAAAGTTTTTACTTTCTTTCCCATTTTAATTCTATAATCTAAGACACTTAATTTCTCCACTACTTCGTACGGGCCTTTCCAACTCATCAACAATTTATTTGTCTTAGTCGGAAGAAGTACGAGAACTTTGCTACCTACCTTTAAATGTCGGCGCCTTGACTTCCGATTATAGTATTTTTTATACTTCTTTGACATATTCTGCAAGTTTTGCTGTGCTAAACTTACCGTTGACTCTAATCTTTCCCTCAAATCTAAAACATACTGGTAAGTAGTACGTACCCGAGGATCCTCGATATCCTTCGTCCACAATTCTCTTAAAACTTGCATAGGTCCACGCACAGGCCATCCATATATTAATTCAAACGGAGAAAACCCCAGACTTTCCTGTGGAACTTCTCTGTATGCAAATAATAATGGATCTATATACTTGTCCCAGTCTTTCGGACGTTCTGCGCACATTCTAGTCAACATTTTCTTTAATGTACCGTTAAAGCGCTCTACTAAGCCATTACAGATGGGATGATAAGGGGAAGTAACTAACTGTTTGAATGACAAAAGTCTACTTACCTCTTTCATCAGTGCTGACGTGAATTGACTTCCCATGTCAGTTAATATTTCTTTCGGTACTCCGACTCTACTGAATATACTAACTAAAGCTTCTGCAACTGCTTCGGTCTCAATTGAAGACAGAGCTACTGCTTCTGGATACCTAGTTGCATAATCAACTAACGTCAAAATATACTTATTCCTATTCTCAGTACGGGGTTCAAGTGGACCAACCAAGTCAATTGCTACTCTTTGAAATGGGGTATCTATAACTGGCATACTGCCTAAGGGCGCTCTTGTATTCCTACCTTTGGCTATAGTGCGCTGACATATGTCACAAGACTGACAAAACCTCTTTATATCACTTGCTATCCCTGGCCAAAAGAATTCTGATAGTACTTTTTGAATAGTTCGTTTCACTGCAAGATGTCCAGACAGGATTGACTCATGGGCTAATTTCATTACCATCTTGCGATATTGCTGTGGAACTACAAGTTGAATAAAAATCTTACCAAATTCCACATTAGGTGAACTAAATTGTCTGTATATCAAGTCATTTTTGCGAAAAAACTTTACCTTTAACTTCTGATTCATCGCAAGCTTTTCGAATTCTTGCCAGAGTAGGATCATTAACTTGAGCTTCCTTAATTTGTTGAGGTGAAATATCCCTATCGATAATATTGGGGGTTTTGAGTGATGTTTTGGTTTGTTTAGGTAGTTTGGCTTGGGACCGGGTTTGTACTGCTAAAGCTGGCACCCAATTTATATTCGGGTCATAAGCATCCCTCGCCCCTGGAATATTACCTATAATAACATCAACCAAAGGGTTCTCCATACAAAGGGCAAGTGTGTCTCCCTTAAAATAAGGAGTGTCTAATGATACTTTAGCTTCAGGAAGCTGTAATGTAGTCCTATCTACCATCATGCATGAATGCATCTTGCCAGTCAAATTCTCTGAGGAAACTAATGATTGTCAAACAATCACCCCAGTACACCCAGTGTCGCGCAAGACACTAACCATTTGGTTCCCCATTATACCCTGTACGGTCTTCATATCATTACAAATGGGTGAAGGTTGAGCTGTAGTACTCACCTTCAATGTATCTTCCATCCCTGGACAGACCTTAGTGCCATCATTGCTTGCTTGGACTTGGACATAACTAACTGTATCAGTATGAATAAAACACGCTCCACATACCTGGTTGTCATCCGATTTCCCGTCATCGCTCAGTTCCCGTCCTTGTCTCTGATCCTGAAAACGCACATGTTTCGAGGGGGATCTACTTCTACCTCTATACCATATGTTCGTGTTGCAGCTACCTTCACATTACCTTTTGCTCTATCAGGACAAAATCTAGCTATATGTTTTTTATCACCACAAATAAAACATGACCCTCTAAAAGGCTGTGGGCCTTGATGATTATACCTTCGAACAGAAGGTGAAGGTGATCTCGACCTTGACCTAGATCTTGGTCTTTCATTGATCTTAAATGTCAAATTAAGAATATCAGTATATCTGGCTTCTTTGTACTGATCTGCTAATTTACTAGCCTGTTCAAGTGACTTGGGTTCCCTTTCTCTAGGAAAAGTTCAAGGTCTCTATTACAAATAAATGCAAGCTGATCTCTAAGTATTAAATCTGCTAATCCATCATAAGTCTTATTAATGCCAGACATATCTACCCACCTTGTAAAATAACTTTTCATACGGCTGGTGAATTGCTGAAAAGTTTCACCTGAATCTGGCCTACACTTCTTATACCTTCTCTTGAACCTTCTTCAGTTAACTCATATCTTTTGAGTAAAGCTGCCTTCAACATATCATAATTTAATGCCTCTTCTACAGGCATTAATGCATATACATCAAGTGCCTTACCTTTGAGAAGTGCGCTCAAATTAGTAGCCCAATCTTCTTTCTTCCATTTTTTAGCTGTAGCATACCTTTCAAACCTAAGCAAATAAGAATCCATTTCATCTTTACCTTCATCAAATGCTGGTATTTTTGGGGTCTTAGCAGTGACATAAGTTTTATCTTCCTTATGCTGCACTGCCGGCTTTATATTTTGCTCTGCGGCTAACCTTTCCATTTCAAATATATGTTTCTTTTGCTCAATGTCTTGTTGTAATTGCATTCTTTGTATCTCGCGTTCATGTGCTGCCTTAGCCTCGGCCTTAGCCTGCGCGAGTTCGCGTTCTTTTAATTCACGCGCTGCCGCCGTTTCTGCTAATTCACGCTCGCGTGCTTCCTTAGCCTCCGCGAGTTCACGTTCGCGTGCTTGCGCCTCACGCTGTGCCTTTCTCTCATCGCGTAACCTATCTTGTTGATCCTTAATAAAAGCTCGAAGTGCATGGCCTTCGTACCCTAAAGCCTCTCCTTGAGCTTTTAAATTTTCTATGGTCTCCATTTCTCTAAGTCTCAGTGAAACAATTATAGTAAGAAGTTTGTTTCAATTAAGCACAAGTTTCATAGGATAAGTCTCAGAAAAATCACTATTAAATGCCCTAAAACTAAAATTAACTCTTAGTTTACACTGAAGTCTAACACGAAATAAAGCATTCCACTAATATGAATACAATATCCACTAACTCTAGAAGAGGACAACGGCATCCATAATACCAAATAAACCCATACATCACTCCTCGTTGCCTATATCACAACAAAATTACTCATTAACTGTCAATATCCCAATTCTGACACCATTGTCACGTGATCGGACGAGCGTTGGGCACGGTGACGATGGACTAGACGCAATCACAAGCAATCAGAGGATAAACACAACACTTTGTAAAATAAAAACAAGCATGTATTTAAAAAGTTCAAAAAAAAAAAAAAAACTATAATTAAAAGTTCAAATTTCCATGTTCCAATTTCTATATTCCGAAGCTTCCATAATCCATAAAAGTTAAAAAAAAAACAAAACAAAAAAAAACAAAAAAACTATAATTAAAAGTTCAAATTTCCATGTTCCAATTTCTATATTCCGAAGCTTCCATAATCCATAGGTACTGTTAAACTTCATAATCTGAAACTATTTAATTATATTTCCATAATTAAATATAATATAAATTTGAATTAATTACATAACTTGAAACTTGTCCACGGATGTATCCTCCATGATATTTCCGGTTATCACTAACACTTTGTACCCATAGAACTTTGAACAAAGCTTGCCGGAAAACATTCGATGGTCAATCATAGTGACGATAACAGTGGTGAAACAGATACATGATACGGATATGGATACGGATACAGATACGGATACGGGACCTGAAAATAAGTATCATGTCCTAGAACTCTCGATATCAAACATGACAAGATATTTCCTTATCAATTTCCACTAGATATACAGAGTGTGTACGCCAAATGTTATAAATGCGACAAGTCCGTTGCAATTGATTATTATATAGCAAAATCAGATCCTAAAACCACATGGACGCTGTTAATGACATATAATATTGTAAAAACAAAATTTAACACAGGCAGACACACAGTCAGAATATATCTGACATTCATATTAATCGGAGGAATGGCATCTCGACGATTACACATTCTTACAGGAAGAACCCGACGATTACACATTCTTACAGGAAGAACCCATGCGCCTTCCACTGTAAGAATCCCTTTAGAACGCTAAAGGCTAAAATAAATTATAACTGCCATTATACCACAATGATTACACGATCACACATCGTCCCCACGTAATCATTGAGTACAATATCAACATGCCATCGTCATAGCCTCAAACATGACTCCTCGCTGCTTGAGCCATTTCACCGTAAAATATTCTAGTAAACAGACTTGTGATTAAAATAAAAAGGACCTCTGTATATGTATTCAAGGTGAATATAGTCTTTGTCATTTGTGTAAATCGCGCTAACTAATGAATGTGTATGCAGTCAACATAACGCCTAACGGTAGCGTACTTTTACGCGTATTTGTACGGTGTGTGCGGTTAACATAACAACATAACGCCTAACTGTCTTACATTTAAGCGTATATGTCTGGTATGTACATGTCAGATGAGAATATGTAATATCCATTTATCTTATTCAAATAAAAATATTAATGATTGCATTCTGATCAGGGTCTACAGAACCTATCAGACTCACCAGACTGATCAGGATCCATAGAAACGAACTTAACCTCCCTATTCGGTTTATAGTTTACACACCCGACACGGCTTATTCGTCTGATCAGGGTCTACACATATAACCAAAGTATACACATCTGATCAGGGTCTATCTACTTATCATGCCGGGTTTGTAAGTACGAATGATACATAAAATCGCAACGTAGTAAAGCAATAAATTTACCTACTCGAATTTTAGCTGCGGTAAAGACGAGCAAGAATATTGCAAGAATAAAATTAAAATAAATTATTGACTTACCATGGTCAGATTCCCAAGATACAACACAACATGAAGATTAGTAAAAGGAAGACAAGGATCAGTCTTCGATGAAATGAATTTGTAGTGTGTATCGTTCTATTCCACCAGGGAACTTTTATAGTAATGTGGCACGTTTTGAAACATTGTGTCCACAAGTAATCCGTGAAATTCAAGATCTAAAAATAATATTCACAAAAATACCGTGATAGTCAAGATTTAAAATAACCTGTTCGATTGTCCGAACGGTGCAAAGTTTCATACAGCAACTGCTAAAACTATGAAGCAAAAAACATTTTTCTCTCGGAACGCTACAAAACTGCAAAATTACGACAGAAAATTGTCTCCCCTTTCAAAAGATAGCCTTGAGACGAAAATCAATCCCAGAACAGTGAAGATATTGATCACCAAACCTAGGTTCACTCGGAATATATAGTGTTCTGGTAACCGCTCAAGTATATAGACGTGAATAATCAAATACACCCTCAGCATAACTATCTTGTGATTACCGTAATACCGTAACCTGAAAGCTGAAGTGTACCTACTTGCTTAAAAAGTAAAACTGTCATCATAATCAGCGCTCCAGTTACAAATGCATTAATCTAACCTGGTTAATAAAAATCGATACAAACTTCTTTTTATACTATATACATGTAAAATATATTCAAGATAAAACAGGGACGTGACAATGTACTATTTCAGAACAGAATAAACAATGATGCTTTGGAGTAAATTAGATTAACATATAAACTGGCCTGATACGAACCAGTCTATAGGCCAATCTGAGAACAAACAAAGCTTCACAACATAGTATCATCTTGCCTTATCTTGCATTATCTTGCAGTTCCATGATTAAATAACACATATTTCAGAAAATCTAAAAATAATTTTTATTGAGTCTCTTCATATGCCACGATGGGCCTGATCATAGACAGCGATTGTCAAGTACAACCTTCTGAAACAGACTGAGGCATTACGAAAACACGCCTATTTAAATATCCTGAAAATTTTCAGATAAAAAATTCTGATCTTTTCCTTATTTATGCTCAAAACATAGATTGTGGGTACTCGTTAGAACCGCCTCGGTGAGGCGGTTCTAACGAGTACCCACAATCTATGCTTTTGAGCAGAAATAAGAAAAATAATCTCTACCCCTGTAAACCCAAGTTTTACTATATAAAAGTGGGGTTTAAGGGGGTCAAAATTATATAGGTATGTTTTCGTGATGGAGTATTTGTTACACAAATCAAATCTGTAAATGTTGCTCAAGGAAACAACAAACACATACAAGAACAAAGCCATATTTGTTAAAGGATGCTACAAACCTTTGTTGGATACTAAAGTAACATACACAGACGGATGGGCAGAATTTATTAATTTCTTTTCTGTTTATTATACTTTTATACTACAAAAATAATTTAAAGAGTTAAAATATATCCGAAAGCAGACAACGAAAAATATTTGGGACAAACTCAACCACTTTTAGTGCCTCGTAGAAATAACCTGTGTTCAAATATGTTGCTAATAGCAAAACCTTGTATAGGTATTGTTCCTATCCGTGAAGCTGAATTTCCTAAATTGTAAAGATACATACTGTCTGTCTTCAATTTTCACAGGGGATTGTTTAGACTGGTAAACCGAATACTAAAGTAGTGTATATATTGTTGACAATTTTGAGACATAACATGACTCAGTTTCGGCACTTAGCTGTTTTCGCCTGCTTATTGCTCTAAAGGGACATTCTTTCAACAAAAACCTTTCTTTTGCTTTTAACATAAAACTTTACCTTATAGAATTCTGTGAACTCGGATTGGACAATAGGCATTTCTCAGATTTATATAGTGTACATTTGTCAGTTAGTTTTACCTCACCCTTATCTTCTAATGCGGCTCCAGGCATTAACACAAAATAAATAAATAAATAGCATATGAAAGTACAAACTGTATGCTGGCAGCCAATGAAGACGTTGAACACCATGCTACCATTATTACAAGAAAAGATGACCCATGAAATGAAACAGAAAGCAAAGACGTCAGCCAATACTAGATTTACAGCAACCGGCCCAGTAAGCATTCTTTATAAATCTACAGCGGTCCGTTATCGGCCCGCTGTAGATTTATAAAGAATGCTAGCTGGGTGGGGGTGGGTGGGGGGGGGGGGTGAAGGTTCCTTAGGGGACAATTTGCATAACATTTCAAAGTCTGTTTTCTAGGAATATATAAGAAAATATCTCACTTTGTCGTCTGCTGATTTTGTTTTACCCAGCATGCTAAAAGGGTACCATCTAACTGTGAATCGCAGTGTTTATAAGTGGACCAATTGCTAATATCTAACCTCAATATTTCCAAAAGGCCAGAAAATCCTTCTAAATTGTATTGTTTGTATTAGAAGTATATAAAAACCGTATCTTGAGTGCAACCAATTCCAAACAGAAGTAATATTTAAATGCAAACGTCAAGTTTTTAATTTACTTTTTTTCTAAAAGATAAACAAACTACTTTGAATTTCTAAGTCTGAAAAGTAGCATTAGATCTTAAGTGCCTATTAGTCGGAACATAGCTTCCGAAACGTGATTTTGTAAGTCTTTGAATTGGTTTTCATTATAAAAATGTAGAAAGGTAAATACAATGTATATTTGTATATATGCTTATTAAATATCTAGGATAAAATGGGTTTAACGCTCAGCATGCTTGTTCAAAAATCAGCAGACGACATTTTGAAATATTTCCATATTTATCATAGGAAAATAAACTTTGGCATTTCATGCAAATTGTCTCCTTGGGAGACAAACTGCATGAAATGCCAATGTCTATTGTTTTGGAAAAAAAAATAAGAAAAATATGATCCGTTTGTCGTATGCTTAATTTGCCCAGAGACTGATCAAAGTTAAAACCCATCGCTTAATTTCTTTCGAACTACATGTAGCTTAGTGAAAGCAGGTCACTGAGACAAAACAGAGCCCCTCATGAAACAGCATAATGGGGACAAAAAGCCCTTATGTCATATGCGATCAGCGACAGCTCCGATTACCCTGTGCACCCAGATTAGACTCCAGGACAGAAAGGACAATTGTGCTGATAAAACGGTTGTGCAATTAGCCGTTGCTTTGCGCTGGTAGCACGGGCATAGAAGTCTTCACTTACTTCGTTTTCAGCATAAGTTGAAAATAGTGAGTATAGAAGTTTTAGGAGTTAAAATCGTATACAGTCTACTCTCGTTATCTCGAATTCCAAGGGACTCACTGAAATACATCGAGATATCCGTACCTCGACATATCAGAGTTGAGAGAGTTAGGAAAACAATAAATTGAACAATCACATTTAACAAATGAATGTGTAATTTGACTCCTGAAGTTAGAAATATATATATATAATAATGTGGAAAAGAGGAGAAATTGCTCCTTAGGAGCAATTTCTCCTCTTTTCCACATTATTTTGTTACCTGTTGTTATAGTTTCATGTTAAAACAGGGACCAAATTTTCACTTCGAGATAAGCGGTAATTCGAAATAAGCGAGTTCGAGATAACGAGGTTCGACTGTATTTTGTCATGGAATGTAATGATGACTATGTACTTTAAGAGCCATCAACCGTGCGTAGGGAAACCAATTCATTGGCTCAGTTGGGAAATTACGTCCTCTATCATATGCGAAATGCACAAGTTTAAATCATGTTGCGCTTTCAGATTGTCCAATTGAGGACTTTGTTATCCCTTGGTATAGTCTATAGCATCTAATAATTCTGTAAGCGGATTGCGAGGGCCCTGATTAGCCTGCGCATTAGGGCCCTGGCTTTCTGCACATGCTCGAAGACAAAATTTCGCATACCGCGGCTGAAATAATTGGGGTCATCTTGTGTCCCAGTTCCCATTTATTCCCATAAAAAAAGTAACAATATACTTCAAACAAGCATTGTCAACAAAGAGACGTTTAAAAGACGATTGGTATTTCATATCGTGACTGAAAGTAATAAGTAGAAATATTGTTAGTGTATATTGTGCAGTAAGACCTAATTACTCCAATTAACTTGAAAATGGCCCAGTTAAAGTGAAAGTATTGAAAGCTTATTGATCATCTGTCGATTGTCGTCTGCTGAATATTGACCAATGTCATGTAACATAAGTGAACTCAGAACATTTTCAAGAGATTCTACTCCATCAAACTGGTTTTGCGTCCCTTTTGAGAAAGGATCTACTCTAAAAGGAAACCATTTGCTCCTGTTGGGGCCAAATGCCTTCCTTTTAGAGTAGATTCCGGTTCAAAAGGAGATTGGAGTCTAAGAAAGCAAACAAAACGTCTCAAAAGTTGTCTCTCTTGTAAAATAATATCAGAAAAACTGTTAAGTGTATCTATACACCTTAACCCACAGGCCATATTTGAGAGTCTATATTTTTAATCGAAATATGACATGTATAGTCCGCGTGAACTAGACGTTCTTAGCCAAGTTCTCATTATTCTAATCAGACGATGATGCGTCAAATAGCGTTATTTAACCTACGGTGCCCAGCATTGGGAATTGTTCCCTGTACATGACCACCATCTTGAGATATTATCTTCAGAATTTTCGGCTTAAGACAGAGTGGAAGCTGTGAGTGCAAGGTGGATTAGTAAATAAACCTAGGTATTCCTATTTTGCACAGTTCCAGTTCTTCTAAAAGAACTACATTATAGGGATGACCAAGACAGTACATATTCCAAAACTCACCTCATCCGCCGTTTTGATCTTGGTGGGACACACGGGGTAAATCTAGGATTCTGTTTGTCTTTGTGCAAACCATCCAGTCTCAACTCATTAGTAGTTGTGACCTTCAAGGTACTGACGGGGACTTGATGTACTTGTTAGATTTCCCACGTCAGTTTTTCAACTCTTTCGGCGCCAAATATCAGATGATATTTGTCGTCTGTTTTATTTTTTAAACAAACTTTCAGTAGGAAAGAAGTTTATCTGTAAAGTTGAAAGCCTGAATGTCAAACTGCATAGATCCTGATGAGATAATGTTGAAAGCCAGAATGTCAAACTGCGCAGATTCTGATGAAATAATGAGCCATCTCATTTGGATGTACGCTGTTTGCAAAAGCCTATTATCGCATATGGAAGTGAAATAGACAAGGGAGACAACTTTTATGGTTTCCTATTTGCTTTCCTGTACAACAAATCTCTTCTCTAATGGGATCTACTCTACAAGGAAAGACTCTTTTTTCAGATGGGAGTTAAAACCAAGGAGAATCAGGAATTTAGGAAAGGAACTCCATAAGCTATAAGCTTTCGTTCCAATCCTATAGATTGCTATTGTATGTATATATATCATTGAGAAATAAATATGTTTAAACTAAGGAGAATCATTTTTTCCCTTTAAACTATACTCTTTCATAAGGACGGTAAAAATCAACACAGCTGCATACCCCTCGTGAAAGGGTAGCCATTTCCCTAAAGGATTTGACGCATTCTTTTTTATCATTTGGTTGCCAGTGTACAATGTATCTCTTGAACGGTTTGCGACCTGATTCTATATGACCTATCAAACATTGATGTAAGCATTGTGTCCTGCGTGTTCCAGACTTTATTTTTGTCTGTTCTCTGAACATTTTTCTTAATCTTTCTATGTACAGTTGACTCGTTGTATCAAACACTGATAACTCAACTTGCGGTTATGTCAAATTAAAGCAAAATACTGGTTAGGTCTGCTATAACTTCTTCATAGTTTAATTCCTTTATCTCAAACTACTCTTATCTCAAACCAAAACTTCTGGTCCCTTGGTTTGGGATAATGAGAGAAGACTGTATATATTTTTACTGCCTCATGTTTTACATAGGTTTTGTGCGATGGATCAGTTTGCTTATCTCCTTGTCATCTCCTTATGATATGTGTATTAAGGTAGAAGGTGTCCCATAGCCATGTTGCTGTAGGGCGGTACGAGTTAGAGCCCACGTGTCTTGTGGACAGCATATAAACCGCCGGCCCACTCTGCTATTGATCTGCTTTTAACCCTGCTTGGAAGGCTAGCCATTTACTGTTGGTGTCTTTTTATAAGTCGCAAATGGCTGGAATCCGCAACCTTCATCATTGCAGTCAAACCCTATAATTGCTAGCAATAGCGCAGCTCTTTATAATGTATCTAGTTTCGTGAAAAGATGCAGAAGATTACGAAAACACGCCTATTCAAATATATAGAAAACTTCACCTCCAAAAACTGAAAATTTCAGATAAAAAACTCTGATATTTTTCGTATTTCTGCTCAAAACATAGATTGTGGGTACACGTTAGAACCGCCTCCGTGAGGCGGTTCTAACGAGTACCCACAATGTATGTTTTGAACAGAAATAAGAAAAATAATATATACTCCTGTAAACCTCAGTTTTACTGTATTAAAGTGGGGTTTAAGGGGGTCAACATTATATAGGCAAGTTCTCGTGATGCTTGAATTCTTTGTAATCAAAATGTTTAGATATTTTCTGGATATTCCTATTATCTGGAGCTATGCATAAGGTATATCACCTGAAAAGGGCCCTTATGCAATTTGCGGACAGCGCAAGCCCATATCAGCCGGCGCATAAGCGCAGGCTGGTCAGGATTTTCGTTGCCCGCTTACAGAATCATGGATATTGTAGTATATGTCGACGAAAAGAGGATGTCGACGAATTTAGGATGTCCTCCAGATCAGACTGCGCATACTGATCTGGACCTACGTTGTCCGCAAAATGCAAAAGGTTCTTTTTTCCCAGTTCGTGCATCACATGTACCCTATCTACTTGAAGTAAACGACATCTTAACTGCTTACTATACTTGCCATAAAAAAAAATAAATAATTATATTTATGTTACTTGTTGTTGTGCCTAAAACCACAAGATGAGTGTCAGATATTGTAGACCATGACCTGGCTTCTACACCGTGTGGTCATATACTTAGAGTAAATGAGGTATTTTAGTGATAGTCACAAGCACCACGTATACTACTTGACTATCAAATGATCTAAATTTCTGGTATTACAAACGGTAGGCACAGCCACAAGGACCCTTATCAAACCATTAAGAAAACAGGCCTATTCAAACATACTGAAAATTTTACCACCAAAACATGAAAATTTTTAGACAAAAAATTCTGATACTTTTCAGATTTCTGCTCAAAACATAGATTGTGGGTTATCGTTAGAACCGCCTCGGCGAGGCGGTTCTAACGAGTACCCACAATCTATGTTTTTGAGCAAAAATAAGAAAAATAATGTATACCCCTGTAAACCCCAGTTTTACTATATAAAAGTGGGGTTTAAGGGGGTCAAAATTATATAGGTGTGTTTTCGTGATGCAAGGCGTATAATTTAACACAGCCTTAACAACATCCCGAAAACATACCTATATAATTGTGACCCTCTTTAACCTCACTTTTATATAATAAAACTGGGGTTTACAGGGGTATACAACATTTTTCATCCTATATAATTTTGACCCCCTTAAACCCCACTTTTATATAGTAAAACTGGGGTTTACAGGGGTATACATTATTTTTCTTATTTCTGCTCAAAACATAGATTGTGGGTACTCGTTAGAACCGCCTCATCGAGGCGGTTCTAACGTGTACCCACAATCTATGTTTTGAGCAGAAATATGAAAAATATTGGAGTTTTTTTAATCTGAAAATTTTCAATTTTTGGAGATGAAATTTTCTATATATTTGAATAGGCGGGTTTTCGTAATGTTTTTTATTTCTGCTCAAGTTTTGAGCAGAAATAAAAAAAAATATCAGAATTTTTACTTGAAAACTCCCAGTTTTTGGTGGTGAAATTTTCAATATATTTGAATAGGCGTGTTTTCGTAATGATATTGTTGACTATAAGAGCAAGCGTCGTCTTTTCACACTCATTTGAGGGGCTTTGAATGATCATAAAGATCGGATTAACCTCATTTTATTCTCTGCGTGTCATAAAAACAACTGGTTCAAAGGTTGTCAATAAACGTTTCAAAGATAACGACAGGCCAATAACTCGTCATGTATAATTAATGGTGTTTAATCTGGACAAGGTTAACCATTTATTGTCAACTTGTGTTAAAGTACATCTACTTGTGATTTCATTCTTCATGACCGAAAAATGCAAAACAAAAACTTAGCTGTCGTTTGAGGAGTATACGCTTTCAGGGCTGCCAATTTTGTCAAAACTGCTTTGTCTCCTTTGTGTAAAGGAGTTTACTCTAAAAGGAAAACAATCTGCTCCACTTGGAAGCAAAAGCTTTCCTTTCCATATTTTGCCTGAAGGAAATAGGTATGCTGAAAAGCAAAAACGTCTCGAAAGTTGCCCCTCTTTGTGAAAAAATGGTAGAAAAACTGTTTAAAGGTATCCATCCCCGCGCCTTAAAACTGATTAAATAATTAAACTGAATAAGCTTATGATTCCACTCTGATAGTATATTTTGTGTACATGTCATGTATGTATGTATAATCATTGTATTTTTCAAAATATTTTTTAAACCAAAACTGACTGCGATGTTATGTGAATGAGAGGTACTTTTATCCTTGTTTATACAAAACTGATATTATAATTACGGAAATCTAAGAATTTGCCACTTTTTCACTGCGTTAACATCATCATGCCTATATAATTTAGACCCCCTTAAACCCCACTTTTATATAGTAAATTAGGGTTTACTGGGGTATACATTATTTTTCTTTTTCTAAGACAGATATCAGAAATTTTATCTGAAAATTTTCGTTTTTTGGTTGTAAAATTTTAGTATATTTGAAAGGCTTTTTTTCATAACAATTAAAGGAAATGGATGCTCTTGCTAGATTTCCGCCAGTTTTTACACAAAGACCTTTTTTGTGACTTCCGCTTTACCTTCCTGCATAACAATCCACTTCTGAAAAGGGTGCGTATTCTGAAAGGCAAAAACCCTGTTAAGATGGAAAGCAAAAACAATTTTGAGAGATTTGTCTTTTTTGGAAATTGATTTCATTATTCTAGTGTGTAAATAGTACTTATACAAAGTCTTATTTGTAAGATACTATACTAGCATGAATGCTAAAGTAGCAAAAGTCTATCATATATCCCGAGAATAACTAAATAGAACATTTAGTCGGTGAAACATACAATCTCCACACATAGTAGCCTGCAGACATCATTTTAAATAATCAATGCCTTGTTATTTTCAATTATAAGAGCAGCGCCTATAACAATCTAAACTTGAATTTCAATTTATATCCTTTGATGTACATTTCAAATAATATTTTCGTGACGCGTTCTTTGTTAAAATACACATCTATGAAATTGATATTCATTTCTAAAACCTTTATTAGAGTGATTTGAATTTATTTATTGCCGCTTTTTAGAAATGAATGGTAGATATCAATCATGACGTGTGTGTTCTTGTCATAAAATATATTTGATTTTTTTTTTAATTTTCAACGTGATTCTGCTATTTTTGCAATAACCATAACTAATGTTTAATTAACAGATTCAAGATCTTTTTTTCGGACTTCACATTGTCTATATTAAAGCCTATCAAATCATAACAAAAGTGTGGTCATTCATCCTGTTACGTTATATTTGATGTTGGCTGGTTTTCTACTAAGATTAAAATACGCAACTATTGAAAATTACCATAGCATTATACAGTATCACATTTTTATCATGGTCGTTCAGAAATTCGATTTGTATATGTGAACGTGATTCATATAAGCGCCTACTCTTATTAATATTTCTAGGAGAGTTGTAATTCAAAACTTTCAACCATGGGGGATAAAATCTTTCGTTTCGAAAGTTTCATGCTATTAAAGGTCCAGTTACATGAACAGGAGTCTTTTGGTAGCTACTAATGTAACTTTAAGCTTTCAAGGAAGGCAATTCTGCAAACGTCTTTGTCTTATTCTGAAAAGGGTTCTGCTCCAAAAGGAAAGTCTAAAATCTACTTTTGTAGTGATACCTCCCCCGAACCTGTATCATTTTCTATTAATGCATGGGTACACTGTTGTTGTGGTCCGATCCTCACCACTAGCCTTACCATGAGAGACGATGCATTTGTGAATAGTGGATGAACCAACGCAACCTGGCATCTGCCTATAGTTTTAGTGTACAAAGCGAACAACGAATAGACGATTATGAAACGCTTGCTGAATTGCCAGGTTATGAGCCGGGGCACAGCATTTCCTGTAATACTGCATGTGCGCCCAGTGAAGAACCAGGCCAGGCTGTGGACAGGCTGATCAGTCTTCGCTGTCCGGATAAATGGTTTTGGATCATTGTTTACCCACAGGTTGCGCTTCGAAAACTGGTCACATAACGAAATCACGCCTATATAATTTTGACCCCTTAAACCCCACTTCTATATAGTAAAACTGGGGTTTACAGGGGCATACATTAGTTTTCTTATATCTGCTCAAAAACATAGATTGTGGGTACTCATAAGAACCGCCTCGCCGATATATTTGAATAGGCGTGTTTTCGTAATGAGACTGCGCGGATGAGCGGTTGATCTAAATCTTCACTGGGCGTGCAAGCAACTTGTAGGAAAGGCTGTGTCCGACTCATATGATACGCAACGCTAAATTGCCCAATTGCTGTACATGGACATCGAAGACCGAGATCAGCCTGTGATTTCTCGCAGACTGGTCAAGGCATGTGTTGCACATTGGTTTATATAGTCTATATTGACGAACAGAAAATGTTTTGATCAGATTCCGTGGACTGAACTTCATGACTTTCATATGATATAAAATCCCGTTGATGCATGTATTTTGAGCTCTGGTAGAAAATCAACTGCCTTGTTTCTGGTGAGCCGATTACAACAAAATGGATACCGCTAGAAAGGAAACTGAATAATGCAATATACTCGAAGTGTTCAATACTGCAGAGATTATAGTTTTGAAAAAGGACACATCACAGACATTGTAATTTTTTTTCAGAAATTTAAATAAAAATCTATTAATGTCAGTGCTGACGTCCTCGAATACGTGACAAACAACGACACCAGCACCTTTTTAAATTCCGCTTTTCTAATGTCGCTCGGTAAATTAATACAATAAATCTGTGTTCAATTGCTGTCCTTTTATTAAAGTCGGTTATCGGTCTGTTTTCAGTAGCAGTGTGTCTGGTTAGTTTTTTTTTACTATGTTTTATAGAAATTACTGTAGTTAATGCAAACAGTGCAGACCCTGATCAGCCGCCATCTGATTCTATACTGTTTGCCAATGTCCCTTTTATGAGATTCTAGACAAATGGATTAATAGTTTTCTCCGTACCTAAATACATGCAGAAAAAATCTAAAAAGTTGCCTTTGGAAACAAAGAACACAAAAAAACGAAGAACGAAATTCGGAGACTCGGTTTATCAAGTATCTTCCTATGCAAAAATGTAGGCTGCATACGTCCCTTCCTACCTCCCTCGCAACACCCCCGTCCCCCACCCAACACACACACACAAACACACATACTCAGCACCGGCTTAAAAGCGGTATTCGATTTTCAAAGTAACAAGAATGGGCTCAGTGACTATAGTTTCACCTGTAGCAGATCAAATTAAAGGTCAAAGACAAAACAGTTTTACATTACAAAAATATGTAAAGCAAGCAAGCGAAGCACATTTTGGATTCGATAGGCGAAAAGGTAACTTAGAAATATATGTGAAAATCTTGGTCGCTAAGTTTCGCCAGTATTTTTGCAGACCAAGGTCAGACTGCGCAGTATCAGCACAAGACACAGACTGGTCAATTTCCGCATTTAGGAAAAACCAATGCTGGATCTTGTGTAATCTATACTGGGGACAAGTTTATTCTGAAAAAAAAAAATGATTGGATGCACAGTCTGCACAGTCTACTTGAATGTATATACATTTGTAAAATGAATGGCCTTTCAGTTTGCTACGTTCCATTTATCAATGTATCGATTATGGTTGGACCATTTGCATCTAGCGATATAAAGTTTCAATTCCTTGACAACGACCACTGAAGTGAAGAATTTAACAGCGTATCTATTTACCCTGTTCCAACATTATTGACGGAATTGACCCGATCCAATATTGACAATGTATATGACTTATCTGAGTAAACAACTGGGCCTCGCCCCTGAGTAAAGGGGACTGGCATATGCGAAAAGTGAAGATCAATATCACACTGCGCGTAAAATACCCTGATCAGAACCGTTACTGCCCTTAGCTATTCAACAATATCCATCAATACATTCACCGGACAGTGGAGGCCCTGATCAGACTGCGCGACCGCGCAGTCTGGTCAGGGCCTTCGCTGTACGCTTATGCCCAGAAGGTGCATTTTCGGATGGCACGGCCCATTGGTCGATTTGCTTATTTCGGATTTCAAATAGTTAGAATAGTTGAACTAATAAAATTTGAACATTAGTTTGGTGTGTACTACAAATGGACGTAAAGATTGGTGTTTGATAATGTAAATACGAGGAACTATCTGATGCGACCTGAAAAAAACATTTCGATAGTTCATGATAATAAAATGATCCTTTGTTATTTTCGGCGTGTTTCAGTATTCCTGTTTCTTTGAAGTAAATATAATATATTGAGGCCTAGTTTTTCTCGTGAATAAAGCATGTAATTGCTTTTTCCAGTTTAATCAAACGATGCAATTAATTTGCAAAAATATACAAATCTATAAGTTTAAAATTTTATGCAGCTTAGGGTTATGAACACAATTGAAAGTACGAGTGGAAAACTGTTATAAGGTAACACAGAGAGAGAGAGAGAGAGAGAGAGAGAGAGAGAGAGAGAGAGAGAGAGAGAGAGAGAGAGAGAGGGAGAGAGAGAGTTTTGATGTATAACAACGCTTGTAAAAGCTTAAAAGATTTAAGAAGGGCAGTTGTCAGTTTCTGGCGAAAGAATGTGCACAATACTGGTTAACCGCTTGGAGGACTAAGCCTGCCCAGTAAACGTGTAGTTAGGTAAACTGACCGCGCTCGACATGATCCCATTGGGTTGACTCTTGGGTACCAATGTGATGAGAAAAGGAACAAGAAATATAGAATGGACCTTTTCACAGCAAATGGAACACAGCACTTCAGCAGGAAGTCTAAAGTCATTAATATGCATCCCCATTACAACAATAACTTCTTTAAATTACAAAAATACTTTTAATCGTGGAATGCTTTTTTTTTTCTAATTATAAACATTGCAGCGTTTTGGAAGGTATATAAAGGTGTAATACTTGTATCGATTCCATATAAAATAATATTTCTAATTGAATGGGCCGAGCCCATGATTGTAAAGCGGCAAGATAGAATTATTCCTATAGACCAACAAGGATCTGTACAGTCATGTAAATGCACAAACAGCTCCCTCAAAGTGTGGATTCCTTTAAAGGGGTGCCAAGATGTGACATCCGGTCCGGACACTCGATATTGATGTAACTACTGCGTGCCTCGTCAGGTCCAGGTACTACTATCATAGCAACAGATAAGGCATTTTTTCATCCGAAAATTGCTGATATCTTTCTTATTTCTCCACGAAAACATATGTTGTGGGTACTCATTAGAAGCGCCTCGCCGAGGCGCTTCTAATGAGTACCACAACATATATGTTCATGGAGAAATACGAAAGATATTATGTGGATGCCCCCTCTCATCTGTAGCTATGTACTATACTCAAATAGATCTGGCCTGCGATTCTATAGTCTATACCTTAATAGGTTATTTAAATATTAACGCTTAGCACTCTGGCTAAAATTTTCAGCAGACGATATTTTGAAATATTTTCTTATTTTTTCCTCAGGAAACAGGATTTGACATTTTATGCAAATTGTCTTCATTGGAGACAATTTGCATGAAATGTCAAATCCTTTTTTTTTCCTGGGAAAAATAAGAATAAGAAAAATATCGTCAGTTTGTCGTCTGCTGAGTTAGTCCAAATAGTGGTAATGTTAATTATTAAAGTTGTGGTGCTTGTATTTATTGACAATATAGTGAGTAGTGACTAAGCGGAATATTTTTTAGCTTCAGTACAATAACGCAGAAGATTAACGTTTAGCACGCTTGGTAATAATTTCTGCAGACGACATTTTGATTTTTTTTTGTTTTGTTTTGTTTTTCCTAGATAACATTTCACGCAAATTGTCTCCTTAGGAGACAATTTGCATGAAAGGTCAAACCCTATTTTACCTAAAAAATATTTTTGTCATGTGCTAAATAAGCATCGAGAGGGTTAAGGGTTAATACAAAAACAGAAACGACATGAACAAATGAGGTTTTCCATCCTAAACCAACAGCAAATATGACATAATCTGATTACAATTTTTACTGTATGAGAATAACTTTTTATAACAGTCAGTGATTATGAAAGCGGGTAGTACGGGTGTTCAGACCATATGGAGGCATTGGTTTTGCTGGACCTTCGCAATTGTCTCATGACATAAGACCGCTTATTTCCTGACTCGACCCATAAATGTCAAAAAAATTGGCAAAGTCAGCAACAACAAACAACATGAACCGTTCTGTATGAAAATAACCCACATTACATTGAAGAGCAAATAGCAAGACACCCTGTTTATATTCTGGTACGTTTAGATATCCAGCATCTGATCATTCTCGAATGCGCACATCGGCCAGCAAAGCCACTGTCTCGAGATTCTTAAATGGGCACGATACGTTGCCCAGTTTGTCCGCCATTTTTATAAGGGCGACAACTTTTGTGACTTCCCCTTTATTTTTTGCGCACCACGTCCCTTCCAAAAAGGTGTCTATTCTAAAAACAAGCTAACATCACGAAAACATACCTATATAATTTAGACCCCCTTTAACCCCACTTTTATATAGTAAAACGGGTTTACAGGGGTATACATTATTTTTCGTATTTCTACTCAAAAACATAGAGGCGATTCTAATGAGTACCCACAATCTATGTTAAATATGAAAAAAAAATATCAGAATTTTTATCTAAAAACTTTTAGGTTTTGGTAGTGAAATTTTCAATATATTTGAATAGGCGTGTTTTCGTAATGATCCGGTTTTGCTCACAACTGGAGAAAAGTCGTTCCCTTTAAAGGACCGTTTTCAGAAGGGAGGAAAACAAGTTTTACAAAAAGTGTATCCAGGCCCCTTAAGGATCTAGTGCAAAAGTCAGGCACCGAGGTTTTAAAACTTTTTTCATTGCTCATCTCAGCTGAACATGTTTTTTTTCTGCTACTAAATTTGAAAAAGCCAACAATAGTTGGCTTTTTCAAATTTATTAGCAGAGAAATTTCTATGCTCAGCTATATTCAGCAAGAAAGAATTTGCAATTGATAGTAATTTGAGATTTATTAGCAGTACGAATTTCATGCTCAGCTGAGTATAGCATGAAAAAAGTTTTATAATCTTGTGGCCTGTTGTTCTGATAAGTAAGATGGAATTATGTTTTTCTGAACGGTCATTCGTTATGCGCATGTAGCATAAGGGTTGTTTCTCTTAATTTGCAGCATGTATCATATCAGAGGATGGTTCCACAATGGTCCAAGACGGAAAAGGCGGCCAGTGTGACACTCTAGTCTTAATCTTATCCGCAAGAGATGCCATTATCTTTGACCAGCCTATATTAATCTGTATTTATAAAGTTCTAAGTATGTTTACAGATCTAATAGAATCATTTGTCTTTATTATCCATATAGGAAGTTGCAACAATCTTTTAACACATCATGAAAACACGCCTATATAATTCTGACCCCCTTGAACCCCACTTTTATATAGTAAAACTGGGGTTTACAGGGGTATACATTATTTTTCTTATTTCTGCCGGAAAACATAGATTGTGTGTACTCGTTAGAACCGCCTCGCCGAGGCGGTTCTAACGAGTACCCACAATCTATATTTTGAGCAGAAGTAAGAAAAATATCACAATTTTTCATCTTAATATTTTCGTTTTTTCGGCGGTAAAATTTACAATGTATTTGTATAGGCGTGTTTTCGTAATGATGCAAACATATTCCTTTTTTCAGACTGCAAACCTCAGTAAGTTTGGCTGTCCATCTTGGTTGTCATAATTTGTGTTTGTTGTTTTCACCGTTTTCTTATTTTAGCTTACCTTTAGCTTACCGTGCCGTTTTCTTACCTATCTCTCATGAGAATTATGAGATTCCACTGATAACGCATTTCCAGAAGAAGACCAATGTTATTTCATGACCTTATTTCTGGGACATCTCTGTCTGACGTCTTCATCTTAAATTGTTCTAAGTTATAAACAACATTGCATGTCGGAAGTGAAGTACATAGCGGATATCGTGGGTTTTATTTTAATTAGAATTCATGTTATTTTGAACTGATGGTCGGAAAAGTGACATTATTTCCCATCGATATTTGCGATCTGCTTGGGATCATTGCTGTAAGCCACGAAAAGACGCAACGTGAGAAAATGTACCCTTTGACGTGCCCACAACGAAGTCTCGATCAGACTGCGCATCCGCGCAGTCTGATCCGATACTTCGTTGTCCGCATTAAGATACTGCATCCTTGGCCATCTAAAATGCGCCCAGTGAAGATTCTAATCAGACCCCGCTAATGCGCAGGCTGATCTGAATCTTCGCTGTGCGCACATGTCTGAAGATAAGTTTTCGGACGTTGCACGAATGCACAGGCCAATCAGTCTTCGCCGCCCGCCTGAAGATGCTTAGGATCCTTGAGTGTCCTGTGAAGACTCTGATCAGACTGCGTGGATGCACAATCAATCTTGTAGAAATGGTGTGCCCCGGCTCATATAAGAATATGTCAACAACGGGATGTCTTCGCTCCATTTAGTTCGTATCAGACTGATGCTTCTTATTGGGAAATAACTTAAGTTGGTCGATTTAATCGAGACTATTTGCCAATATGTGCCTAGGATATTCCTTGTATAGAAGCAATATCTGGGTGTCCCAAAGGGCGAAATCTACGATATAGTCGGTAGAATTTTCAAGCATTGTACTTACTTTTCATGGTTGTGTTGAAACCTGTTAAATAAGTCAATAAACTTTTTTGTTAATTAAAAGAAGGGGGTAAGAGAAAAGTCCAGGGAGTGCCACAATCACAAACCGCAGCCCTTCCCAAACACCAAGAGGAAGAGGAAACACACAAAACCGAACAAGCGCAAATCGAACAAACGTACGAAAAGCACCAAGACTAGCCCTCTCTTCCCCAAGCGAGGTAATCGCAATGCTAAAATGGCTGAAAAACACAAGAACAAAATAACACAAGGCAATACATAAAACAAATCGCCTCGTAAAATAAACCACAAAGCAACAAAGAGTAAGACTAACACCGGGACCACCGCCTTAGAACGGTCAGTAGAATAAACCACCGGTGTGTGTGTGTGTGTGTGGGGGGGGGGGGGGGGGAGAGGGGGGGGGGGAGAGTTAAAGCACTTTACGGCCCTAAACCACCTACTGAGAGGCGCCTGAGCCTGACTTAGCGCAGGAACGTTTACAATGTGCCGAAGATCAAACCTTACAGGCTAGCCTACTGACTAGATCTATATACAATAAAAGCAGACAATACTTGAAAATATTTGTCTTATTTTTCACATTCAAATTTTCTCCTTGAATGAAATATTAAACCTTACCTTCTGTGAAAGAGGAGCAAAAAAAACTGTTATTCATTGACATTCGATGGTTTAGTCTATTGAGTGGTAATCTTAAAAGAGAAGGAAAGGCTGGAAAGAATGTCCTTGAAATGAAAGATCTTGACAAGCCATGCTTTTTGATGCAGGTGTCGCCATTTTGAATATTTAATGAGATGTATGTCATAAATGAAAATCTAAAAAATTGCCTTTGGAAACAAAGAAAAAATATCTGATACCCGGTTTTATTAAGGCTCTTCATATATAGCAGTGTAAGTTGCGAAGCTGTACACCCCTCTCCACCCACCCCCACCAGCGAATGCGGTATTCGATTTTCAAGGTACTAAGTATGGGCTAAATGATCTCAAAGGAGATAATAATATAATCTGCATCATAATAAAGTACGGGTAAACGTTCTACATTCGCCACACAACATTTAGCCCCAGCTGCAGTGAAGTAAAATGAAATCTAAAAGATTGCCTCTGAAAACAAAGAGCACACACAAGAACGAAAATCGGACATTCGGTTTTATTAAGTCTCTTCATATGCAGCAGTGCAATTTGAGAGACTGTATACGCCGCGAACACGAGTCTTAAGAAAGCCTGAGATAAGTATCCAAACATAAATAAATGATATATTACTAGTTTTGGGTGGCCCTCTGGGGACTCCTTCAGGAACATAAGGAAAACACGCTTATTCAAATATATTGAAAATTTCACCACCCAAAAACTGAAAGTTTTCAGATAAAAATTCTGATATGTTTCATATTTCTGCTCAAAACATAGATTGTGAGAACTCGTTAGAACCGCCTCACCGAGGCGGTTCTAACGAGTACCCACAATCTATGTTTTGAACAGAAATATGAAAAATAATGTATACCCCTGTAAACCCCACTTTTACTATATAAAAGTGGGGTTTAAGGGGGTCAAAATTATATAGGCATGTTTTCGTGATGATCCCCAGAGTGCCACCCAAAACTATTTATATTCACCAATAGTTTAGATCCACAGTTGTATGAAAAGCTTCTTCTCTCGTGATTAAAAACCGCGCCATTTTCTGCCAGAAAGAAATTTTTATTCAATCTTTTAAGATTGTTGAAACCTTATTATGCATTCAAACTGGCGGCGCCCTCAGTGACAAAAGATTTAAAATCTTTAAGTGCCATTAACTTTTCTTAAATATTGTCTGCTCTAGATCAGCCATGGTTTGTTAAGATATTTCCGTCTAGATGCATGCATGGTTTATCTTTAAAATGCATTATGAGATGGAACATGTAGTCGTAATGTGAAGTACAATAAAAATCTACAATCTAAACTCACAAGTCACATGACGCCCAATGTAAGAAAGGGATGCTTACTCGTATGCCATTGGTAAACAGTGATAGTCCAGGTCACTCTGCAAATTAAATAAAATGAAACTCGTTCAAAACTATTTCAAAATTTTATGAAAATATATTTAAATATATTTTTTTCGACACATCACGAAAACATACCTATATAATTTTGACCCCCTTAAACCCCACTTTTATATAGTAAAACTGGGGTTTACAGGGGTATACATTATTTTTCTTATTTCTGCTCAAAACATAGATAGTGGGTACTCGTTAGAACCGCCTCGCAGAGGCGGTTCTAACGAGTACCCACAATCTATGTTTTGAGCAGAAATATGAAAAATATCAGAATTTTTATCTTAAAATTTTCATTTTTTTTGGTGGTAAAATTTTCAATATATTTGAATAGGCGTGTTTTCGTAATGCAACACAGAGCAACCTCACAACAACACACAATACATTCTTGGGATGGAACAAAAGTGCCTGTTCTAGAGGGGTGGCTAGAGAGGCGACTATTGTGATGATGTTAAATAGTAAAATAACACTTTTGAAAATCAGAGAAATGACAGTTATAGCAATAGCAATGACACTGACAGACCTTACTTTCAAATTTTGCCGCAACATAAACAAAAACATGCTATGTTCGTTATAATGTTCCACAGGGGCAGAACCAGGATGTTTCTGAGGTGGTCGATTTGATCAAATTACCGCACTTACTCTACGTATTCGGACAGACAGGTCTGAACAAACAATGTAAACCCAGATCAGGCGCCGCAGAATGTGGCGTCAGATAGGGTCTACACTGTTGTCACTCACCCAGCATTTTTACACACAGTAAAAGGTCGTAAAATGGACTTGTTAAAGAGAAGTATAAGGTAAAGAGTATGTGGTGTTAATATTTGGGGTATCCAAAATTTGTCTTGAATTTACCAAAATTTTCCTTGAAAATGAAATTTTGAGTCAAAGGAGGTTCGACTGATACCCACGAACTTCATCTGAATCCGCCCCTGTTCCATATTATGCAATCGTTCTGTAAGCGAATACCAAAGGTCCAAATCAGCTTGCACATGCTTTCCAGTCCAAAATATGCTCGGGCAGATCTGTCCGAATACCAAGGTTAATTGCGTCTACTACCTATTAATTAATAACATGACTTGAGGTTTTATTCAAATTTTAAGCCACACGTCTTCCATTTAGGAAAACACAATCGTGTCTTTTGTTGTTTTTGTCTGAAGGGGGACAATGTCTTATTTGTTTGCAGTTGTATACTTAACCCTAGTCCTGCAGAACCTGGATATACCCTTCCTTTGCAAACAGTGTAGATCCAGATCAGCTGGCTTCTAAAGAAGCCAACTGATCTGTATCTGCACTGTTTGCCATTAAGTATGTGAATTTATAGCAACAATCTGGATCAAGTAATCTGATTGGCTTAAAATTAAAAATCGGCGTGGCGTCTTATTCAGCAGGACATTGGTTAAAACATACGCTAAGCAGATTTTGACTGATGAAGTTGTAAATATACGACAGAAAAAAAGATTTTAAGGAGGCTGGAAACACTTGGTAGAATTTTCTCCATTTTAAAAGGGAGACAACTTTTGTGACTTCCTGTTTGCTTTCCTGCACAACAGGCTCTAACAGGAAATTTCACTACTACAGGCGATAATAATAGGCTTTTGCAAACAGCGTAGATCCAAATTCTACGCTGTTTGACATTCAGTCTTTCAACTTTGCAAATAAACTTCTTTCCGATGGGTAGTTCTTTAAAAATAAAGCAGACGACAAATGCAGTCCAAAATCTAGACCCATTTTCAGAAAGCACCAAAATCAATATTGTCATAGTTGCCTCCCCTGAGTTACCACTTCCGCTACCACCTGTTTCCAGGGTACAGTGAACTGATTATTTTTCCCATAGAGCTCCATTGTAATTCCACCCTTTTTGGTGGTTAAAAGTTCATTTCAGGGTATGACTTGGCTTCGAAACTTTGTTTTAATTCAAAGACCAGGCTTAGCACAGCAAAATAAGTAAATAAAAAAAAAAAAAAAAAAAAAAAAAAAAAAGAAATCGCCACTGTCACCAGCAGTTTTTTACGGCTCCAGAAAACACAGAAACATTTATTTTCTTTCAAACAATCAGGAAATTACACACAAACTTTTTTTTTTTTCAAATTAGAATGATGAGTTGTAATTCATCTTTATTATTAATCAGTCGCAGGTCGCCTTACTCAGAATAACTACCCCGGGCACTGTTTGCCATTCAGAATGTGAATTTATATCAACAATCTTGATCAAATAGTCTGATTGGCTGACAATTAGAATTGGGTGTGGCATCTTAATTTATTCAGGGTTAAATACAAGAATGGCAATAGTTATGATGTCGGAAGGTTGTTTTCTGATGCTGCGATTCATATTTAGAAGGGAATACGTGTTTGTTTCTTTACTGATTGTAGTTTAAGACCTGCCTTTTTTGAGTATATTCGAAAATCACAAGTTCGGATAATCCTGCACCTCATCAGTCTGCAAAGTCATTTGCTCTCTGTTGCTAACTGTAAGCGGCAGTGAAAACATTGATCAGACTGTGCGGGTGTTCTTATATATGGGACATGTTTTCTTCTTGATAGCATCAGTCAATAGACTTAATATGACTGATCGCAACATGTCACTGTTAAATCCGTAAATTTATTTTAATGTTTAGCACGCTGACTAAACATTTCAGCAGACATTTTGAAGTATGTTTCCTATTTTTCCAAAATAAAACAGGTTTTGACAGTTCATGCAAATTGTATTCTATCATGGGGACAATTCGCATGAAATGTCAAAGCCAATTGTCTGGGAAAAATATCATTAATATGTCGTCTGCTGAATTTTGCTCATAGAGTGGTAAATGTTAAAATCAATGTAAGTATCGACATTTCGATGGAGCTATCTCTAAGTAAAAATTAAAACATTGGCGTGTCAGCATGGCGCAAGCCATGCCTACTAATGCATCTTTCAATAAAACTGAACTTCTCCAAACTGAAATCGATTTTATGATATTTGGATTAGCACAGACCCAGATCAGACTGCGCATTTAGCACAGTCTGATCAGCATGTACGCTGTTCGCTCATGCAAGGCTCATACGTTATGCTAGTGACTAACGTAGAGTCTGAACAGACTTAACTAATGCACAGGCTGATCTGAGTCTACGTTGTTAGTCATAAGATAGAGATTCTATAGTTCAACTATATAATACGTATCAATCAAAAGACTGAATCCGCGCAATATGATCATGATCTTTACTTGTTTGGTTTTTGTTTTGAGTTCTCCTTTAACAACATGTCTACTCTTGTGGTCATTTTGTGTCGTCTCTCAGAGAACAGGAGAAAATGGACAAAATAGATAGTAGATGAGAGAAAACAGAAAAATAGAGAAGGGATGCAGGGACAAAGCAAATACCTATATAGAAACATAACAAATGATAACATGTACCCTTTCCTAACTGTTGCAAGTACAGCTGGTCCTTACCACCCCCTACCATGCACACAGATATAGTCTAGAATATCCACTGATACAGTGAGCGGGCAACGATCTAATCTGAAGCTGGCCTTTTGTTACTCATATTATGGTTTCGTGCATTGCACATCATGATATATATTCATAAAACATTTTACTACCTTGGAACTAGTTTGCAATGTCGTAATGGTTATGATATCTGTTCTTATAAGTAGATATAGTTCGAGTGTTTCCCAGAATTCCTCTTCTTAAGGGGAACTGATGCACTTTCAGGGTAGGTAACTCTGTCAAAATTGTTTTGCCTCCCTTTTAAGAAAAAGTGTACTCTAAAAGGAAAGAATTTGCTCCCCATGGGCAAATTCTTTCCTTTTAGAGTACACTTTTTTAGAAGGAGCGTGGCGTCCATTGAAGCAAACAGGAAGTCGCAAAAGCTGTCTCCCTTGGCAGAAATAGTTAAAAATCTGCCGTGCATCGAGTCCCCTTGAGATATATTTTGTTCCCTTGTCTGCGTTGATTATGTTAACGGCCTCTGTAGATCCTCAGCTTGTATACATGTTTGGTAAGCGCTTTAATCAAAATTTTGATATCAAAACATAGAAAAAGTTACGATAGTTTAGGATTTTATATTAAGTAGGGAGCAAAGCCTCATATCCAAACTATACAAAAAGTTACCCTATATTGGTGTTTACTTAAACGACAATAAAAAGTGATATATCAATCCTATAAAATACAAGGCGCTTTTTCAGCTTTTTATCGGCATATTTATTTATGAGATTTAACACCGATTTCATTCCCAACAGTTTCTATCACAATTAACATAGGGTTCTTTACAGAGTTGGAATAGTCACACATGGAGCTTTTATAATCAGGTAAAATGATCCCTAGAAATCAAAGCAAACGTTTAGACTAAGCCTGGCAACCGGGCATGACCTGATAAAAAGTTCAGATTTTAAGGTTGTTGGTATAACCTGATTTATATTGAGCTGAACGATTATTTTCCAAATTGTTAAATCATGGAGGACGATATTTCCCAGCGGATTGAGACAACGTTGCATTAACGTCGATGCAACGTCATGACGTTGCATCGACGTTGATACAACGTTGTATAAGCACCATATGGGTATCTTCCTAGTGCAGAAAACGGAGCTGGTTTTTGACACAGACCGCATTTAACGTAAATATTCGAATAAACAAGTCTTAGCAAAAAGTACAGACTCAAATCATACCACTCAGTTTGACCAGTATATATACCTTTTACAATTCCGTCGCAACAGTTAAACACATCATCGGTTATTCAAAAGGCTCAAAACCTAGGATATGTGTCGTAAGAAGTCTCAATATTTAGAGGAAGTACGTGACGCATGGTAGATACCTGGGCCCAGTTGTTCAAAACGCGGTTGTTAGCTAACGCGACGTTAAAATTTCTATCTTGAAATATGGCAAATAAATTGATATTTTTTGCTGAAAAAAAATGTGAGTAGCTTTAGCATTGCAAAAGCTAATCACATTTATTGGCAGCAAAAATATCAAATTATTTGAAAATACTTTAGCTACAACAGTTAACGAGTTTGTTATTAACAAGCTCGTTAAGCTAACGAATGTTTTCAATAACTGGGCCCTGCAAGCTAAGTCTCAGTTGCATAAGACCTTGATCTAGCTACTCAATGCCATTGCTCAGTTGCTCAAGGTCATGTCCCATTTGATCAAAACCATGTCGCAGACACCCTTGGCCATACCTCGGCGCTCAGTGTCATGGCCCGGTTGCTCAAGGTCATGCCACATTTGGTCAAGACTATGACTCATTTACTCAAAGCTGTAATTTATTTGTGCAAGAGCATGTCCCAGTTGTTCATGCCATGATCCGCTTGATTAATACCATTATGACCACTAGCTAGTTGCTCAAGAACTTGCCCCAGCTGGTAACGTTGCTCAAGGCCATTGACCATTTAGACCTATTCAAAGCACAAATAGTTCAACGCTCTGGGCCCAGTTGTTCAAAGCTAACGACGTCGTTAGTTAACGATTCGTTAAAATTTCCATTGAGTGATACGCAAATATGCTGAAATTTTTTGCTGAAAAAATGTGAGTAGCTTTTGCAGTGCAAAAGCTACTCACATTTTTTCAGCAAAAAATATCGGAATAATGTATATTGAATCCGCTAAAACAGTTAACAAAATGACCCTTAACGAGCTCGTTAAGCTAACGACGCTTTAAACAACTGGGCCCTGCTTGCTGGGTAAAATATTTAGCAGACAACATTTTGAAATAGCTTTCTTATTTTTCATGGAATATAGGCTTTATCATTTCTCTCTTTAGGAGACAATTTGCATGAAATGTCAAAGCCTGTGAAAAATAAGATAAACGTCATAAATTGATCGTCTGCTGAACCTGCCCTGAGACACCAAACCTTCGAATTTACACGACAGGGGCGGATTCAAAGGGAGTTCGGGGGGAGGGGTTTCAGTCGAACCCCCTTTCACTCAAAATTTCATTTTTATGGGAAATTTGTATATATTTGGGATATTGTATTTACCCTAAATATTCACACCCATTACCTTATACTTCTCTTCAAAAAGTCCATTTTACTATCTGTCAATGTGTGTAAACTGCTGGGTGAGTGGCAAACAGTGCAGACCCTGAGCAGACGCCGCGTTCTGCGGAGTCTGATCTAGGTCTATACTGTTTGTGGAGGCCTGTCTTTCCGAGTACTAACAGTAAGTACGGCAATTTGATCAAATCGACCTTCCTCAGAAATCCGGATCCGCCCCTGCACGATTACTAACATTAAAGGGACTGTATATATCATTTGGAAGATTTAGTTTTAGAAGGAAAACTTCCTGTTTTGCGACCTCCTGTTTGTTTGCCTGCTCACTGAAAACCAGTTAGATGGAGTATGCTCCCCAGAAAGTAAATCAGCTCCCCTTAAAGCTAAAACTAACGTCGTTATGGTAATGATGCACTGAATAGCTGGGCGCAGCTGCTGTAAGCAAAGCTCAATCAAGTACAATAAATAATCGTTTTCTTTTGTCAAATGCATAAAATATTAAAATCAAAACAAAACAAACAACAAATAAAATAACATGTATGAACAGTATTTAAAGTAGCTGATAAATATGATCGAGGTTTGTTTAAAAAGTCTGGTTAAACTTTAAAATTTTGTTAGCGCCTATTTCTTAATTTAATGGCCATGGAACCACCTAGCATGTTTACCGCCATTTTTCAAAAGGAAGATAATTAATTTATCTTTCGATTTGTTTCCTGCATGCCAAGCCCCTTCTGGAAAGGGGTTTACTTTAAAAGGAAAGATTTTCCTCAGAAGAGGACAAAAACAACATTAATACAATGATTTCCCTTAAAACTATTTAACCCTTGTCCTGCTGAATAAATTAAGATGCCACGCCCACTTTTAATTTTCAGCCAGTCGGATCACTTGATCTGGTTTATTGCTTTTAATTCACATACTTGATATCAAACAGTGCAGATCCAGATCAGTTCTGGACCTACACTGTTTGCAAAGGCAGGGTATATCCGGGCTCAGCAGGACAATGGTTAACAGTGTTCTGTGATAAAGATATGCCATACTATTTGAATGGTGTACTTTCTTCTCTTTCTTTGAATAATGAATGTTTTAAAACTAATAGTCTAAGAACAGATATAGTCACTGTGATGATTAGAAATAATGTAGCATCATTTCAGGCGTGCAACTGTAAAATATGAGCCGGGACATAGCATTTCCTACAAGATTGCATGTGCACACAGTCTTCATAGAGCACTCACTCTTTGGGTAGCTTAAGATTCAAAACGTCCTCAGGCGAACAGCGAAGCCTCAGATCAGCCTACGCGGATGTCTACCGGCTCAATTCTTGTATAAAATCATACTGAGGGATCTCAGAATGGCAATTTCTCTGTTTCTCTATTAACTTTCAGAATACAATTGTTTTAGCTATCAGATACAGCTGAAATGGTATGCAGCCGTTTTGCCAAGGAAGACACCCCTGGCAGACCGGACGTTGACCTCTAGTATCTAAGCATCCAAAAGTGGGGCTACCGTTAACTGAAATATTTTGTTCAAAAAGGAGCAACTTCTTTTCTTCAAGTTAAGTCCCCAGTGTAAAGAGTAGTAAACATTCAGGTGACACAGTTATTTCCCTTTGAATAGGTAGCTATTCAGCTCTGTGGACCAGCAAGGACACTTTTGCATACCAAAACAGATACGCTTGCAAACAGTGCAGATCCAGATGAGATGGTTGTAACTGTTTGCAGGCTTATTTTTAGGTTTGCAGCAATAGATTTGTCCAAATTCATACATGGAAAAGTCCACAACGTGTTAATAAATTGCGGTTAAACAAAGTTCTTTTATATTTCTGTTGTTTGTTTGTTTTTTGTTATTTTTTTTTTTTTTTTTTTTTTGTTTTGTTTTGTTTTTTTTTTCAGTCTGGTTTTCACCCATCCATGAATACCTTTTTTTCGCCACTCAGAGATTTCAATAAAAGAATCAAAAAGAAAATACTGTAGTTTTTAGCGTTTTAAAAACGAAAGAACATTTTCACCAATCAAAGGTTGAAAATACTTTAGTTTTCTCCATTCAAAGAACTAAAGTACATGGACTTTTCCGCTACAGTACTTGTCCTAAAATATCGTACTCCAACATTTCTGACAAAATAGCAAATTCAAACAGTGCAGACCGAGATCAGACTGCTCCTTCAGCATGATCTGGGTCTACACTGTTTGCCATTCTACTTAGCATTTTCAAAATCAACAGCATAAAAAAGCAAAATATAGGCCAAAAAAAAGTATGGAATAAAGTGTTGGAAATTTTAGGACATTTACAGTAATAAAAATAAAAATGAAAAACAAAACAAAAAAAAAAAAAAAAAAAAAAAAGCAGGATACTGGCCCCGAGGTCATAAAACTTTTTTTCATGCTCAACTCAGCTGAGCATAAAATTTGTCCTGCTAATAAATCTCAAATTACGAACAGTTGCGAATTCTTTCTTGTTAAACATAGCTGAGCATAAAAATTTCTTTGCTTATAAATATGAAAATATCAGCTATTATTGGTATTTTCATATTTATTAGCCGAGAAAAGTTCATGCTCAGGTGAATTGAGCATGAAAAAAAGATTTATAACCTCGATACCGTATTTTCCCTAAGTATTTGGGCACTTTAACTTTTTACCATACGTGTCCTAAAATTGGAGAAAATAGGTCCGTTTTACAACATGTTGATTTATCAAAAATGTTGCTGTATGAGTGACAGTGTTGACCCTGATCAAACGCCGCATATTATGGCGTCTGATCTGGGTCTACATCGTTTGCTCAGGCCTGTCTGTCCTAATACTTAGGGTTATTGCGGTAGTATGTACTATTCAAAGGAGGAATGCAACAATGAATGAACGAAAATACTGTAATTTATATCATTCAAAGAACGAAAGTACACAATTTGTTTTCATCGAAGAACGAAAATATGGCAGCACTCTCTGTTCTAAGGATTTCAAGGAAAGAAAACACATGAACTTGCTGCACTTGGGTAAGGAAACATGGGATCACATTATATAAAGTCAGTATAATTGTGCGTATCTTAATACTTTTCTCTCTACATCGTTCCATCTATAAAGGCAAGAATGTCCCGCATAAATCCTTAAAGCGCCAAACAAAATTGCAGCAGACGACATTCGAAATTGTTTTGATATTGTTTCAGAGAAAATAAGGCTTCACATTTATGTGAGCAGACGAGTCACATAAATGTGAAGCCTTACTTTCTCTGAAAAACAAACAGTATATGTTTCAAACTGTCGCCTGCTGCAGCTGTGATTGGCACTTTTAAGAGTTAACTGCATTCAACTTCAATTTAATTTCTGTTGGTTCTTACAAATGCTTCTTACAAATAAACAAGTCTGTCCTGTAAACATTACCATCTAGAAACATACCACACGCTGCACGTACCAACAAGTAACTTATGAATTCGTGCAACCTCAACAATATAGTCACTGTTCATATCACAAATACAAATATTGCAAGGAACATTAATCCTAATCAGACTGTATGGATTGCCAGGCTGGCTTGGGCATTCCCTGTTTGGCTACGGATATATGTTTCGTATTTATCATAAGTATTCAGAAAGACCTGAACAAACAGTGTAGCCCAAAATCAGACGCCGTGGACCGCGGCGTCTGATCAGGGTCTACACTGTGTTTACCTCTCGTCCAGCAATTTTACACACATAAGCAAGTAGTGTAATAGTGTTGTTGAAATTTAGGACATGTATGGTAAGGAGTTGAGGTGTCAGAATACTAAGAGTATATACGATACACTGACCGTTTTCAGACAAGGAAAACTATGAACCCTAGTCCTGCTGAACCCGGATATACCCTGCCTTTGTAAACAGTGTAGATCCAGATCAGTTGGCTTCTGAAGAAGCCAACTGATCTGGATCTGCACTGTTTGCCATTATGTATGTGAATTTATATCAACAATCTTGATCATGTAATCTGATTGGCTGAAAATTAGAAGTGGGCCTGGCAACTTAATTTATTCAGCATGACAAGGGTTAATGCTTCTGCAATGATTAACTGAGGACTCAGATCAGCCTGCACATACACAGAGATGCCGTGAATAGAACCGAATTGAATATGATGCTCTTACGCAAAAAAAAAACAACCTTATGCCATATGCTAGCGAGGACGGTGTGGCGGGGTGGGGGTAGGGGGTAACTTGGGGGTAATTGTAGTACGGGTGTGTGAGCCAGTATTTCGAAATCTACCCCATTCATATACTTGGCCTTTGAAAAAAAACGGATCCATTCATATACTTGATCATCCGAAATGTTGACCTATTCATGTACTGCCCTTTGATTTTTATAGCAGTTAGACAAATATAGCAGTCAATTCAATGAATACCAAGAGAACAAGCAACCTCGAAAAACCTCTTAGCCAAAATTATACCCATATACGGGGATGTCAGAAAAGCGGGGCCTTTCACATAGAAAAATCGGGTGAGTCATATACTTTTTGTTGAAAAAGGGGCTAATCATATACCTGGCAGCGCTGAAAAAAGGGGGTCATTCGGCACGCACATCCGTACTATGCCATATATAAGAAGTTACCCTCCCCCTCCCCCTCCCCCACCCCACCCGTCACCCCCCCACCCCCGAGAGGCCATATGCAAACAAATGCCTATATCAGACTGCTATATCCTATCCGACCAGAGAAAACCCAGACCAGACTGCCGCTGTACGCCAGGAGCAGGCCCAGACCTGCCAGTCTGATCAGGTCATCCCCTGTTCATTGATACATGCTACAGTATCTATTCATTCTGTTAGCGGGCGACGAATGCGTCGACTATCTAGGACAGCCTTACCCGCCAAGTGGCTTTACTCTAGCCATATGACGAATCAACAACGGCGTATCGACGTCGCCGCATTGTACTAACGTTGCAGTGACGTCGATGTCGCTGCGACGCTGTATGTTTGCTGGTACGATATTTTTTTCCTATATTGAAAGAATAAGGTAAATAATGTACCAAAAAAAAAAAAGAAAGAAAGAAAGAAAGAAAAGAAAGAAAAGAAATGGATGGGACCAGCCTGTGCAATCAGCATAGTTTGATTTAGCCCTTTATAATGCACTATACTGTACAGTTTTACGGATTTCAAACATTGTGAAGCCAAACAGAGAATGCCTTAGCCAGACTGTGACATGGTTATGTCTTGTAACCCCGCCCCAGTTTTACCCAAAGAAACAAAATAGAAGACGACCTCTGAGCGGTTTTACCGTATCTAAGATAAAAATAGTTCCATATAGATTCTATCACAGGAGTTGTAGGACTGAAAATCCAAAATGTTATATGACACTTTATGTATGAATATAAACCTTAGTCTACATATTTTGTTTCAACGAATTATCAGACAATCACAGACATAACTCCGAATACATGGAATCTTAAAATATATTTAAGAGGCTCGCTGGAGAGAAATTCCGCCAAAATTACACCCGAATTAGATCATGGTAACATGTTACCACATCTAGCCTAACCTAAATATTGGAAAACTTTAACTCACTACCATATTTATTCTAAAATTTGAAAAGGTCCATTTACAACCCATTCATGTGTCTAAAAACTGCTAGATGAGTTGCAAATAGTTAGACCCTGCTCAGACGCCGCATTTTGAGGCGTCTGATCTGGGTTCATACTGCTTGCTCAGGCCTGTCAATGCCAATATTTAGGATAAATAAAGTCTTCTAACTGCCTGATAAGAAGCCTGTTCTACAAATAAATCTTACATCTGATCAAAAAATGTACATGTACCCATATCGCATATGTTAGTGACGTCACATAGTAGAGCCCGCATGCGCAGAGCATGTCCAGTCTGTTCATTGATAAGAAATGTAATACCGTCTTAACTCTAAATATTCGGACACATTTACTCGCTATCATAGCAGTCCTATTTGAAAAAAAAAATCCATTTTAATATCTTTGTTATGCCCGAACACTGGTAGACACGTGAAAAACAGTGTAGACTGATCAGCCTGATCTGGGTCTATACTGTTTGCACAAGCTTATCTCTCCGAAAATTTTGGGAAGGGTACGTTTGTACGGTAAACCAGGCTCGGTAATGAATAGAAGAATTATTCATTAAATCACATGATTGTAGGTAAACATTAAAGTCGACTCAAAGAGGCTATTCTAATCAGTACCACAACATGCGTTTGTACAAAAGTGAATTCCCATCACAAAACTTGGCAATTTACACTATGTCCATGAATATTATAGAACATATGCGTTGTAAAGAGTAGACTAACACCAGATATTTTCTTTCGTGGTGAACTGCAAAAAAAAACAAAAAAACTTTGTTTATAAAACAAAGTTTCGTAGAACCGAATCGCGCTAAATGTGCTTTCAGAGCATATACGGACAGTCAATGCCCAGATCAGACTGCACATCCGCGCAGTCTGATCCGGGCCTTCGCTGTCCGTTTAAAGAATATTTGAATGCTGTAGAATATAATGTATCGATCTTCAGCAAAGGCCCTTATCAGATTGTGTGACTTCAGTGGCTAAACTGGATATTTACTTTTCCTATATGCCATACCCTCCCCCACCAGCTAACGACCCCCGAAGACATCCTTTCTCACAGCGCAGCCAAGTTATGTGTGTGAATAGGCTGACCAGAGTGACATTACGAAAACACGCCTATTTAAATATATTGAAAATTTCACCATCAAAAACTGAAAGTTTTCTGATAAAAATTCTGATATTTTTTTTATATTTTTTGCTCAAAACATAGATTGTGGGTACTCGTTAGAACCGCCTCGACGAGACGGTTCTAACGAGTACCCACAATCTATGATTTTGAGCAGAAATAAGACAAATAATATATATTCCTGTAAACCCCAGTTTTACTATATAAAAGTGGGGTTTAAGGGGGTCAAAATTATATAGGTATGTTTTCGTGATGGTCAGGATGCGCAGACTGAACCGTGTTTGTTCAAATATGCGATACGAAGAGATTCCTCCAGCGTGCCTCAAATTTAATTTAGCTAAACTTTCCTATCATACACAAGTTTCCCTTGCTGCAATCTGAAGACTTGCTTCTTTTTTCTTTGCTAGAGTAGCTTCCAATGGGGGCAGTTTCATTAAAGCAAGGGGCTTTCTTCCTCCTAATACTACGTTATTTGGCGCTTGTCTCGGTAGGGTCAAATCAGCGGGTAGATCCTTTCGCGTGAGATTTCCCGACTTTAACCGATTTCCTGGCTCATAGCCCCTAAATCCAGTAGTAGGAACGTGAGAAGCCTGGGTAACACCTGCTTTTGACGTCAACGACGTCTGTGGTCCTTGTGCGGGATTATTACTCACAGATAACATAGTTTTACTGGCTGTCGGGTATATTTTCTCTGATTTTGGTCTATTATCTTCCTGCTTCGCTTTCAACAGATTCTTTTCAGTCTTTTGTCGGGCTAATATCACAGATTCGGACGTAGGACGGACATTAGATAACGGTGTAGAAGTCTGCGGCATATAGCGTCTTTGGAAACGTCGACGCGCATTTGGTCGACTTATAGGTCGTGAAGAAATAGGTTCGGGATTTTTGGGTCTGTTATAACATTCAGGCTGTTCTTGGCGTTTATGTGGCGTTTCTTGAATCAAGTTCGAATCTGAACGCAAATGTGCTTGACTAAGATTGCTTTCAGTGCGTACTTGAGTATGCGACTGTTTTATTTCCGGCCGTACAGGGGAATGACTGGCTTTCTTTTCAGTCCGCGGTGACGGAGTATTCCGATTTTGAACATGTTCCATCATAACATGATGAGGACTGTGTGGAGAACGCGAATGAAATGTGTCCGTAGGTGAATGAATCGGTGTAGGTGCGACATTCCTATGATGATGAAAAGGGTGCCTATTGTGAGGTATAGTCTTTGAATTATGAACCACATCAGGCTGAATCTCCTGCACTTCATCTTTCATTTCTACAGAATTATTTCCAACACTTGTATTATCTACATGTTGTTGAATGTTTGTTAATTGCGTACCATCATCACAAAATCCTTTCGTTTTCATTCTAGGCCCTGGATTTCTTACACTATTGAACTTTTCAATTGTATTAGCACCTAAGTTTATTTCCTCGTTAGTTGGTATAACAACATTATCTGGTGTACCTACAGGCGCTTCGACTAACGCTATTCTTCTCCTGCTACGCTCAGCTTCAGGAACAGAAGCCCTACCCAGCCGTGATTTAGGTCGTGCCGATCGAGTGGGCCTATGCGGAGGTGGTTCGAATTCATTGCCATTTACTATACTCCCTATTTCCCCACCCATTTCCTCTCTCCTCGTATAATGCCTTCTCCTAACATAACTAGATTTCGGTCTATTAAACCGAGTATCACCTTCAACTATTTGTCCATCCATATCTCTTTCATCACTTAACTCCAATCCTGCTGTTCTCCGTTCACTATAAAATCCAATGGCGGTTTTACATCTCCAACCCTTTTTTCTATTCACATTAACTTTCTCCTCTTCTGTCTGTTTATCCGACTCATCCAGTGAATCATCCGTTAACGTATCACTATCACGTGTAGCGGTATCCTCTTTAATACTTTTTAGTATACTCTCATCATCCCAGTCACATTCATTTAGTTTTTTTGTCAATCTATCCTGATCTTTAAGCAGCCGTAATATCTGGTCCGCTTTGGATTGCTTAAAGTTACCGTTAATTTGCGACAGCAAATCCTCTACGTCATGACCCGTTGTCAACTCACTGTGGCTTAATTTGTGCGTCTCCAATCCAAACGCTGCCATTGTTAAACATCGTAGGAGGCGGGTCTGGAATTATAAATGTTGGAATATTAGTTTATTATATTCATGTGCCATTCTTCTATCAATCGCTAACCTAACTTGTTGTAATGAACTAATCAATATTTCAACTATTTCTATAGTCCTCAATACTTGTAACGTGATCCGATGCGCTACACGAACATAAACCAATATTATAAAGAAGGCTCTATTATCTTACAAACGCCATATAGTCCATTATAATAATATTTGGAAAGTAACCAAACTTTGGTAAAGTGAGATCAAGAAAATTGCCGGGTCCTTTGGCCTTGTATACCTGTATTGAGAGTTTTCAAAAATATTTGTTTTCTCATTCACATAATATACCAGTGACTTTATTTCTTTCAGATCTTTTGTTGAAGGTATAATGGGAGAGCCATAAAATTACACCTTACCAACAATTTGTTGATCAGTTTGATCAGATCGCCACAATAAAGCCATGTAGCTATAATATTCTAGCTTATTTGTCTATAAATAAAACTAATGAAGCGGTTTATAATTCTTCTGAGCCTAACAGGCACTCACGCGACAATTAGAAGCTATGAATAAATGCTTATTTAAGCGTTCAAAGGCACACATAAAAATATACCTCGAGTACCTGAAGTATGATTTATTTATTAAATATGGAACACGTATGTCAATTTGAATAATACGAATGAAATGATATTAAAGTTTATAAAGCTGACTATAAAAAGAATGTTTACCTGCACAGTTTGTCATATCTTTTCCTATTCAATGGTCAAATGTAATCCAATTCATCCACACTGACTTATGTGTACATACTGTACTGACGATTTAATGCAAAAGTAAATACAGCGCGGATCCTTAGAACAGCCATATCTTGTCGTCATGGCGAAACTTAGTTCAATCCAAACCTGTCGTAAAAACGACACTTAGAACTGGTCAAAATCTAGTTATTCCATACTTAAGCCAGTGATACATCTTTACAACCAAGCAATTCAAATAGCACAATAATATTTGGATCACTTCTAATCGTTTCGGCTCTCCTTCGGTTTTGTCACTGCTCCAGATACGTTTAATTGTCTTCGTTTTACAAGCCTATATCACCACCAGGAATAAAAAAAAAACATCCTTTGATGAGCTTGGACGTCCAGTTATAATACAGAGAATCGATTGTTCATGTATAAATAGATTAATCAATAGCTATGCCAAATGAAAATTGAAGCTTCAGGTATAACGGAATAGCGAATGCCCAGGTCAGCCTGCACATTTATTTGTTCCGAATATTTGCTGTTTGCTCAAGGATTTGACTGTATCCTGTAAATTCTATAAGCGAATAGCAAAGGCCCTGATCAGACTGTGCAGTCTGATCTGGCCCTTTGTGGTTTGTATATGCGGCAAGCTATATTTTCTCTTGATAAAAGCCCGTTAGTATTGAATATCGGCATACCTGAGCGATGGAGGACAAGTGGGTCGGCTTGTATAAAGACAGAAAAAAGTATGCTGCCAGAATTAAGAGGACTTGATATACTTGTTAGGGTCTACTCTGAAAAATAATTTGCTCCCTTTTCAGAGTGGACCACTCTTCAGAAGGGATGCAAAACATAGAGTTATTTCGCTGAAAGTGTATCCATTCGCTATAGCATGCCGCACCATTAGAATATGAGTCAGCGCATTACAAAAACAACAAAATGGCATGTGCGCCCAGCGAAGACTCAGATCAGCCTGGGCATTCGCCCAGTCTGATCAGAGTCTTCGCTGAGCGCTCAATGGGTAGCTAAGGACCCAAGCTTTCTTCATGCGGACAGCGAAGACTCTGAAACTCTGATCAGACTGGGCGGATGCCCAGGCTTATCCGAGTCTTCGTTGGCCGCATATGTTATTTTGTTGGTTTTGTCATGTGCTTGTTCATATTACGTAACGATTTTACTGCAAATAACGCGTGAATGATCGGAGCGTTCGGGATATTCGCACACTATGATCAGGCTTTTCGCGGTGCAACCCGACTTTACAGACCAATCAGAACTACCATTCCTCTTACAGAATATCTACAGAGACTACAGAAAACGTCAATAAACAGCAAAGATCATGAGCCGAATGTGCGGATTTGCTGGCCTTGTAGAAAGAAGTCGCAATTAAATGAAAATGACCAATGGTCAAGTTCAGCTTGCTCAATCAGGCCTTCGGTCCATGTTTACAAAATCATTACACACTGTGGAATAAATTGATGCACAAAGAAGGCACTGATATGACAGCAAATATGTGTAGGATTATCTTGGCCTTCTCTGCTCGTATATAGCATATTGGTCCCTTTCTCATGTTTCGTCTGTCCTTTTTCTTGCAATTATAACTGAAATAAAGTTGACCAGACGGAAAAGAAGAAACAAACAGAAAAAGAAAAGAGAAACAACATTTAGATCCACTGAAATGTCTAAGTCATATTCAATATATCCTAGGGTGGGTATAAGACACGATACATAAAATATGGGTAACGTATGAGAAGGCCCCTTATGCCATATACGGGCAACGAAGGTCTGTGCAAATGTTCATAGAATAAATGGATATTGTATAATACATTGACGAACACAAGATGTCTTCCCCAGCGGGCACGCAACATTGACAAAACGTCGCATCAACGCTCTGTGCCCGCTGGGTCATCAGGCACTTGAATGTAGTGTAATGAACACATTTATACAAAATCGTAAATAACCTGAAGTTTCAAGTTTTATCGACCAGACCAGCTAGTTTCGGCTAGTTCAGCCTCATCAGTGATCCTCATTTTTTTTTTTCAAAACTCCCGGAAATTACTATATAATCACAAAGTAAGATATAAGCCAGCGCATGGCAAAACAAACAAAATGGCATGTGCGCCCAGCGAAGACCCAGATCAGCCTGGGCATCCGCCCAGTCTGATCAGGTTCTTGCTGTCCACATGAAGAAAGCTTCGGTCCTGAGCTACCCATTGAGCGCACAGCGAAGACTCTGATCAGACTGGGCTACCCAGGCTGATCTGAAGCTTCGCTGGGTGCACATGCCATTTTGTTGGTTTTGTCATGCGCTGGCTCCTATAAACTACACTAAAGTGAAGTACAAGGAGGCGTTTTGCGGCACTAACACCAGTTTTAGTGAAGATAAATAAATGGGTCAGTGCACGTCAAAACCTACAATAAAACCTGTGTGACCAGCAAAGACTCAGATCAGCCTGTACATCTACCCAGTTTGGTAAGGGTCTCGTTCATCCCCATTTGGATACTAGTAACTCGGAGGCTGAAGAAGGCACATGCGATCAGCGAAGACACTGATCAGACTGCGCGGATGCGCAGTCTGATCCGAGTCTTCGCTGGTCGCACTAGTCTTGCGCTGGCTCAAATTCTAAAATGAATGACTTGTGAGCAGTGGACACAAAAATAATCTGAAATGTAAAGTTTTCTGAGCACGGATCAGACTTTGTAGATGAGATACGACATTTTCACATGATGCGGTCCAAAATATTCACAGTCCCTGAGCAGAATGTCAAGAGGAGCAGATTGATATGATCTGTACATCATGCATGTATTTAACAGTATTAGAGCGACATTTGATATCATACACCAGGAATAAAATCATAACCCTGTATGACTAACCCTGTATGAATTGCCAATTACCTATATTGTGAGACAAAGGAAGTCAGTCAAAGGGCGACCAATAAGATCATGTTCTTTTTGTATGTATCTGCCATACTTTAGTTCCCTTCGAATTGTAATCTTCTTAAGTCTGATGTATACCATATATACCCTAAATACTAGGACACCTTAAAATACCCTACATGTACAGTATTTGTCCTAAACTTTGGATAAATTCATTTTACTAATCGTAGTATTGAGGTGTCTAAAACTGCTGGATGCGTTGCAAACAGTGCAGATCCTGATCCGTTTTGCGGCATCTGATCTGGATCTACACCATTTGCTGAGGTCTGTCCAAATATTAAGAATAAAAATGTAAATACGGCAAGTATTCAGGGGACCTCATCGAAGTGGCACCCCAGCTAGCATTCTCTTTAAATCTATATAGGATCGTTATCGGCTCCGATATAGATTTAAAGTAGAATGCTAGCTGGGATGTATTAAAAGTGAAGAATTAGAGAGACTCGCGAGGGGAAGATTTCTGCAAGCAATAACATTATTCTGTCTCCAATGTGACTCTGTAACCATCTGACAATAAAGAGCACAACGTAAGTAACAAAAAAAAAAAAAAAAAAAAAAAAAAAAAGCAGAAAAAATAATAATAAGAAGAAAATTTAACACAATACTTACGCATACCAATTTCAAATAAATGAACATAAAAAGCCATCTAATAACAAATAATAAGGTAGTGATTCACTTCCCAGTCAGCATTCTACGTAAATCTATATCGAGCCGTCATCGGCCCGTCAGGGTAGCTGACGGGCCGATGACGGCCCGATGTAGATAGCTGGGTTGCTTCTGGTATCATTTTACAGCAGTTTATACTACATCATGAATAGCTAGATCAAATGCGCGATTCCTACAAGTATTCAAAAATACCGTAATAACCCTAAGTATTGGGACAGATAGGCCTGTGCAAACTGTCTAGAGACAGATCAGACGCCGCAGAACGCGGCATCTGATCAAGGTCTACACTATTTGCCACTCATCCAGCTGATTAAGACAACTCAACAGGTAGTAAAATGGACTAGTTCAAATTTTAATACAAGTATGGTAAAGAGATAAGATGTCTGTACAGTTACAGTATTAAACTTGTAAAAATAGACAGGTCTGAGCTGTAGACAAATCATTTAGTAAAATGGACGATCAGATTTTAATACAAGAATGGTAAGGGGTTAAGATGTCTGTACATTTACGGTAGTTGGTGTTGGGATAGACAGGTCTGAGCAAACACTTTAGACCCAGATCAGACGCCGCTTAAATGCGGCGTCTGATCAGGGTCTACATTGTTTGCCATTCATCCAGCAGCTTCACGGTTCAAATTTTAATTCAAGTATGCTAACGTATTAAGAAGTCCCAGTATTTACGGCAGTGTGTGTGTGTGTGTGTGTGTGTGTGTGTGTGTGTGTGTGTGTGTGTGTGTGTGTGTGTGTGTGTGTGTGTGTGTGTGTGTGTGTGTTCAAAAGACGTAAATTTGTTATCGAGAACCAAATACATATTTCATCATCACGAAAACACGCCTATATAATTCTGACCCCCTTAAACCCCACTTTTATAAGGTAAAACTGGGGTTTACAGGGGTATACATTATTTTTCTTATTTCTGCTCAAACACATAGATTGTGGGTACTCGTTAGAACCGCCTCTAACGAGTACCCACAATCTATGTTTTGAGCAGAAATATGAAAAATATCTGATTTTTTTTATCTAAAAAATTTCATTTTTGTGCTGCTGAAATTTTCAGTATATTTGAATAGGCTTGTTTTCGTAATGATTAAGCTGAAATGCCTGTCCACAAAAAAAACAACAACAAAAAAACAGTGAATTAGACTCTTAGTGCAGAATTAGTACAGGTGACATTACGTTATCAGATATTATCTAAACAGTACTTTTATCGATAATTACTGATTAAATATTAATGAAGGAGAGTCGGTTACTGTAACATTACCACCAGGGCCAATAACTTTTTCAAGTCTTTAATGGATGGAACTCTTCTTTAAAGGTGAGAACGCCGGCATCAATAATCTGTCAAATGATCCGTGACGTCAGACAACGTACCTTCTGACATGTGCGCCCAACGAGGACTCAGATCAACCTGCGCATTCGCGCAGACTGATCAAGTCTTCGTTGCCTGCATGAAGAAACTTTGCATCCTTGGCTATTCAAAATGCGCCCAATGAAGATTCTGATCAGACTGCGCGAATGAATGCGCAGACTAATCTGAATCTTCACCGGGCGCACATAACCGAAGGTAGGTTTTCCGACGTTACAGTTCATATACGGTGTTATACTTATGTGAGCCAAGGTAACGTAACAGTATTAATTAGATTTTAGTTCAGATGCATTATATTTTAAACCTATCCGCCCTGCAGACCAATTAAGCCAGATACCGGTGCAAAGCGTAGATCCAGATGAGACGGCTCATGAGGATCTGCAATGTTTGTCATTCTCTGATTTTTTATGGTTATATGTTTGTTTGAGCTGAGGTTTTAGGGACCAGTCAACCTATCAGGGCCATATCGAGCGCGGTCAGTTAACCTGCCCATACTGCTCCTGGGCAGACTTAGTCCTCTAATCAGTTAACCAGTACTTGTGCACATTCTTTTGCCAGTAACTGACAAGTTCTGGAATCAGCGCGAGCGGGGAGAATGACCGTAGAAATGATTTCATGGTCTATTTCCACAAAAGGCCAACTTCGACTCGTACTAAGGTAGGTACTATGGTAGCTACCAATGGCATGCGCACTAGCATTATCAGAGGAACACCTGTAGTTGCCACTTTAGTAGACTGTCATGACAACATAACGCTAAATAGGTCACAGGACCTTCGTTGAAACAAAATTATCATATATTGATATTGACAAAAGCCTTTTGCAGCTTTTTGTCAGTTATATAGTTATATAGTTACCATGAAAACGACATTTCAGGCTTAGAACTAGACCTGCACTGAAAAAAGTAACATTGACTAAAACCCAGTATTTAAACCAATTTCTATCTTTACATTCTATAAGCACCAAAACATAAAAAAGAATCATGTTTCTCATTACTAAACACTTTGAAGAGACATCTGTGACTTGTACATTCGCAGATCTTGCGTTTCAGCCACAACCGCCATCTTGAATACTCTTCAGTACCTTAGAAACTCTACCCCAGAGGTGGGTTGAACTATGGTAGACCGATGACGTCACTTTGGTAGCTACCATAGGTGTTCGGCTGTAATTTTGGTTACAAAGGTAGCTACCATAGTTCCAGCCGAAGTCGCTCAAAGTTGTAGCTATAGTTATATGGTTAAAACCAGTCCAAAAACTAATCAGACCAATTCAGGATACCGTATTTACCCTAAGTATTCGGACACCTGGTCCCGAGGTTATAAACCTTTTTGCATGCTCAACTCAGCTGAGCATGAAATTTTTCATGCTGATAAATCTCAAATTACTAACACTTGCAAACTTGTTCTTGCTACACTTAGCTAAGCATGAAAATTTCTCTGCTAATAAACTATTGTTGGTATTTTCGTATTCATTAGAAGAGAAATTTTCATGCTCAGCTGAGTTGAGCATGAAAAAAGTTTTATAACCTCGGGACCTGAGCTCCTGACATTACTTGTTCTAGAATTTGAACAAGTCAATTTTACCATTTCTTCTTTTGTCGCAAAAATACATTTGGATGAGTGGCCAACAGCCTAGACCCAGATCTGATGCCGCGTTCTGTGGCCTTTGATCTGGGTCTACAGTGTTTGTTCCAATCTGTCTGTCCAATTGGCGATGAGTGGGTCTTTAATGAATATGAAGACATAAGGAGACAAAGCTCAATTAGCAACACGATAAGATGGTGATGATTTGGTGCTTCACGTCTCTTTCCATCACGAAAATATGCCTATAAAATTTTGACCCCCCTTAAACCCCACTTTTATATAGTAAAACTGGGGTTTACAGGGTATGCATTATTTTTCTTATTTCTGCTCAAAACATAGATTGTGGGTACTCCTTAGAACCGCCTCGACGAGGCGGTTCTAACGAGTACCCACAATCTATGTTTTGAACAGAAGTATGAAAAATATCAGGATTTTTTATCTGAAAATTTTCATTTTTTGGTGGTAAAATTTTCAGTATATTTGAATAGGCATGTTTTCGTAATGAACACCATTTCAGTCATATCGACACGATCGAAGAATGACAATGAAAGGCTCTATGTAATGAAGCGCCATACAGTTGTAAGCTGAATTCTTAGTTTTTCTCAGTAGAATAAATGCGATATTTGGTTATGGTGTGCTTTAAGGCTTTGGGTGTTTGAATCAGACTTTACAATCTGCTGCTACGTACGCACTTTATGTATCCAGTTGTGTCGAGCATCTCTCTACTTGTACAAGCCTGAGAATGAAGATATTGAACTTGGACCAGACAGTGCAAAATCGCAGTTTGTACAGGGAGATTACACAATTACACAACACTTGTACAGCGCATCTACAAAGCAAACAACACACAACGTTAATACACTATGCCAATACTGTACTTTATTCATTATACATCACGAAAACATGCCTATATAAATTTGGCCCCCTTCAACCCCACTTTTATATAGTAAAACTGGGGTTTACAGGGGTATATATTATTTTTCTTATTTTGCCAAATAACATAGATTGTAGGTACTTGTTAGAACCGCCTCGCCGAGGCGGTTCTAACGAGTACCCACAATCTATGTTTTGAGCAGAAATATGAAAAATATCGGCGGTTTTATCTGAAAATATTTTAGTTTTTGAAGGTGAAATCTTCTATATATTTGTATAGGCATGTTTTCCTAATGAATGCCTCCGGCCCATAACATTTATGAACATCAATACAAATTTTGGAGATGTCCAGTATATACATAAATCCTTTTTTTTTTTTTTTTTTTTTCTCAAAGATAGGAACGCAAATGGTTCTAGCTACCATGTCTGCTAATGCAATAAGAGCCATTTTGGACTGTTGTGGTTTAAGGGGAATTCATACACTTTCAAGGGAGACAATTATGTCAAAATTGTTTTTGTTCCCCTCCGATTGATTGATTGTGATGGTGTTTAACGACACGTCAACCCATGTGGGTCATTTTGAGTTGTCTCCCAGAGAAAGGAAGAAAAAAGATAGAAGAGATAGTAGAGGAGATGAAAGAGAGGGACAGGGAAGAAAGAGGATCAGGGATGAAAGGGAAGAAATAGAAGAAATAAAAAAAAACAATCACCCTCTACCTTTACCTGCTACAAGGATACCAAGCCTTGCCCAACCGTAAGCCATTACACGTATCAGTTGGACGCCCCGGTGACCTAAAATATACGACACCTTCGCCACATCCGACCACCCCTTTGTTCCCTTCTGAAAAGGGGTCTACTATAAAAGGAAAGAATTTGCTCCTTGCGAGCAAATTCTTTCCTTTTAGAGTAGACCCTAATCAGAAGGAGACTGATGCCTAAGAAAGCAAACAAGAAGTCACAAAAGTTGTCTCCCTTGTTAAAAATGGCGGAAATTCTATCAAGTGTATCTGTTTCCATTAATTAATTTATTGTATGAAATGGGTTTCAGTTGCTACGATCAACCGTGATGGTTTCGTAATATCATAATTTTTATCAGTGTTTATAAAACCTGAAAATAGCACATTAGTTTTATATCAGGAACATTGATTAATTTCTAAAAGGTCACTATTTGCATGAAACAAACAATTTTGAGGGTTATCAATACTGACTTCAGTTATTACACTGATAACACAGAAAAAAATCGCCAGCATGAGTCTCAACATTACAAAACGTCCCTTCTCAGATCTTCAGACAAAGAAGGCATTCGCGCAGTCTAGTCGAAGCCTTCATCGGCCGCTTTCAGAAACAATTAATATTGTAAAATAAGCTTAAGTGAATGAATCAAATAACTATCTGACCAGACTGTGCGGAATGCACACTCCGCTTCGAGTCTTCTCTGGGCTTACATCATGGACGTACACGCTCATATGCTGTGTCCCTTCTTATTGTTGACAGCAGACAGATTGGTTAAATAATTGCGACAGGTACCTTCAAACATGACGCAGCACATTAAGTGAGCGTTTCCTTGAAGAAGATAGCCCAAATTTTATATACCGTATTTACCCTGAATATTGGGGCAACAACTTCTTACCATAATAGTCATAGACTTTGAACAAATATATTTTACTACATGTACCCGTTGCTGCGTCCAAGAAAACGGCTAGATGAATGACAAATAGTGTAGACCCTGATCAGACGCCGCCTACGCGGCGTCTGATCAGGGTCTACACTGTTTGCTCTGACCTGTCTTTCACAGTTATAAAAGTAAATAGATACTGTTGACTCTCATCATCTCAAACTTGAAGGGACCAGAATGTTTAGTTTTAGATGATAGTAGTTTGAAATAAAAGTAGTCGAAATGTAAGGAATATACAGAGAACTAAAATCTTTAACCAGACAGCTGCTCCCCAGATTTCGGAATGGCTTGTATTACATCGCCACGATGCATGTAGCTTATGTCCTCTGTTGTTTATATTCGCCAAAATGAATGAATGAATGAATGAATCAATCAATCAATCAATAAATAAATCAATCAATCACTGAATCAATAATTCCAAAATGAGTTAGGCATTTTCAGTTGTTGTTTGTTTATTTTGTCATATACAACACACCCCGTAAAAGGTACAAATCCTGTTTTCTGGCAAAAATACGAAAATATATATTTCTCGTCTGCCGAATTAGCCCAAAGGGTACATTAGTACATGTGGGTTATGGTACTCTGATAATACATTTTAAGAAAGGAAAATAACACTTAAAGATAAATAACGATTATCGTGTTATGACCAAAAAGCATAAAATAACATTTACGGAAAATTTCACTCCTTACATGCAATGCTCTAATATAAGAGTATATCCTATTTTATATGAAATATTTTAGGTAAATATTTTTGTAGTTTAAGTCATTATGACATAAAGCTGTTAGAGAAACTAGACCACTGTCTAATACAATGTACATATACGGTACATGTATTTGCCCGATCTCGAAAACATACCTATATAATTTTGACCCCCTTAAACCCCACTTTTATACAGTAAAACTGGGGTTTACAGGGGTATACATTATTTTTCTGATTTCTACTCAAAAACATAGATTATGGGTACTCGTTAGAACCACCTCGGCGAGACGGTTCTAATGAGTATCTACAATCTATGTTTTGAGCAGAAATATGAAAAATATCAGAATTTTTATCTGAAAACTTTCAGTTTTTGGTGGTGAAATTTTCAATATATTTGAATAGGCGTGTTTTCGTAATGCGTAAACTGATTTGCTCGAATTTTAGGACGCGTATGGGAAGGACTTTTGTCTCAAAAGTCAGTAGAGTGTAACGCGAAGGTGTTTGTTTCGTATATGCAGGCAGCGAATGCATAGGTTGGCTTGCGCATCCGCAGAGTCTGGCCAGGGCCTTCGCTGCCAGTTGTTATATTCTATAGTATCTAATGTTTCTGTAATCTGGCAGTGAAGGCTGTGATCCGACTGCGGTCGAACAGGCTGAACTGGGCATTCCTTGTTCTAAGGGCCCTTTCTCATTATATAGCTCACATGTTGGTTGGTACATGTGTATATGCGAACAGAGAAGCCCAGTTCGACCTGCTTATACGCATAGTCTGAAAAAAGAATTTACTTTTCTTCTTCTAGAAACGACATGCGAAGGCTCAGAACAGTTTGAGGGATACGAAATGTTTCCTGATCCCTTTCAGGAGGGATGCAAAAACAACTCTGATAGAGTTGCAAATAGAGTTGCAACATCACGAAAACATGCCTGTATAATTTTGACCCCCTCAAACCCCACTTCTATATAGTAAAACTGGGGTTTACAGGGGTATACATTATTTTCTTATTTCTGCTCAAAAACATAGATTGTGGGTACTCGTTAGAACCGCCTCGTCGAGGCGGTTCTAACGAGTACCCACAATCTATGTTTCGAGCAGAAATATGAAAAAAAAATAGCGGAGTTTTTATCTGAAAATTTTCAGTTTTTTGGAGGTGAAATTTTCTTTATATTTGAATAGGCGTGTTTTCGTAATGAAATGAGTGCATTCATTAACATTATGTAATGTCTCAAATGGCTAACATGCTGTGGAACCTAGTAAAAGTTGAATAATGAGTTATGTAACTGCCATACAATGGTTCGTAACATGATTTGAAAACGCCTGTAAAACTGATCAGCAATCAACCTTGGTGAAACCAAGTCAATTAAAACCGGTAACTTTGTGCTAGGTGCTACAGTTAAGAGGGGGTATCCACATAATATTTTTCTTATTTCTCCACACGAAAACATATGTTTTGGGTACTCATTAGAAGCGCCTTGGAAAACGTGTTGCGGTACTCATTAGAAGCGCCTCCGTGAGGCGCATCTAATGAGTACCCACAACATATGTTTTCGTGGAGAAATAAGAAAGATATCAGCATTTTTCGGATGAACAAAAAAACGCCTTATCTATTGCTATGCTGGCGCAGCTCAATCAGGATAATGGGTAAACATATTTCATATAACAAAGATCTAGATAAGAGTGGGCATCAGGGAAATATCTTCTTATACTCCACGAAAACATATGTGGTGGGAACTCATAAGATGTGCCTTATCAAGGCGCTTCTAATGAGTACCACAACATATGTTTTCGTGGAGAAATAAGAAAAGTATCAATGCTTTTGGCTTTATCAGGACCCTTCTCTAAAAAAAAAAGATTTTGCTTCCAGGGAGAGTAGACCACTTTTCAGAAAGGTAAAAATCACATGCAGAGTCACTTCCCTTGAAAGTATATCTTAATCCTCTTTACGAAGCCGGTGTCATTACAACGTCAGCAGTCTATTCCAATACATTTTCGGAGCATTACTATATACGCGATCATACTCGACGTACCCTGGGAGCAATGATACATTTACAGACAGACAGCGACTTCCCAGCTAGCATTCTACGTAAATCTACATCGGGCCGTCATCGGCCCGTCAGCTACCCTGACGGGCCGATGACGGCCCGATATAGATTTACGTAGAATGCTGACTGGGTTAATGCCCTAGTAGGCGGGTGACATTTACAACTTGATAATGGCTTTATGGGCCATGCAAAAACTGTCAATGAATGCATGCAAGCATATACAAACATATACAACGTATGTCTATCATAACTGAAACACTGTTGAAAGGGCAGTAAACTCATCAAACCACTACATCAAATAAAAACTGATTAATAGTAAGAGATCCTATAATGAACTACAATCCACTGGTCGTTTGTGGTGTGGAGTAGAGACTTAGTATACGTATTTCATTTCAGTCACTGAAGTTCACTCATCGATTTGATTTCAAACATGACCGCTATATTTGATTTCTGATCTCTATTACCTATTTTTTAAGACAGAATATAAGCTCAATAATAAGGATAAGATCGGGCTGGGTGTGGATGAGATAGATCCATTAATGGGAATTGATATACTTTCAAGAGATGAAACTGTCAACAGTGCGTTGCTTTCAGAAGGGACTTAGCGTGCAAACTGCAAACAGGAAGTCACAAAAGTTGTCTCCCATATAAAATATGGCGGAAAATATACCATGTATGTCCCAGCAGTCATCTCATCAGTTGCTTCGATTTGACATCAACATGGCTGTGTAAGGAGGTTAACCCTGGATGTGTATCCATTCTCTTAACCCTATATAAACTATAAAGTGGTCCTTTCAGGGGAAGTGTTCGGGCTTTAAGATATCTCTTGTTTGTTACAGACTTAAAGTTTTCCGAGCACTTTTAAAATGTTACCCCAATCCTCTGTAAATATTCCACATAAAGACTGCTAAATTTGATCCCTAAACTAATACCTCGGTGACCGATCTGAGCAACTTATAGGAGTGCAGACTCGTTCTTAAATCAGTAACTAATGAAGAATACAATATATATTCTAAAGTCTGACATACACGCATGACTGTATTTATTAGTTAGCCTCTTGTGAACCCTTCTGGGAAAGCGATCGAGGCAAGGTGTGTGAAAAACACATTTCAGTCTACTACCGCCAAAGTTTTCATAAACAGCTTCAATTTGGCATCAAAGATGCTATATGATGAGTACGCGAACGTTGATACCCATCGACACTTTTGAGGATGGGAGGTATGGTGAGAAATCTCTTTAGGTAACCTATCGTTAAAGAGCTTATCAACAGCTTCACTTCGATACTATACCTAGCTATGTTTAGATCTTGACTTCTGTTTTGGAGAGTGACCACTTTTTCGCAGAAGGGTCAGAGGGAATCAGATCTTGGAGCTGGTGACACTCATTTATCTTGCATTAACCATTACCACTCTTTGGGCCAATTCAGTAGACGACAAATTGCTGAAATTCTTTCTTATTTTCCCCAGAAATCATGACTTCCTGATTGCTTTTCTGTACGCCAGGCCGCTTTTAAAAATGTCTACTCGAAAAGGAAAGAATTTGCTCCCAAATTCTTTCCTTTTCGTATCAACACCTTTTCAGAAGACAGGGATTATTTTTGACAGAATTGTCTCCCCCGAAAGTATATACCTTTCCCTAGCAATCTAGAGTTAACCCAGCAGGCACATGACGTAAATCTTGGACCCAATATACATTATTAGGTCCGAGCGTAAATACAACGTCGCCTCAACGTCAATGTAATACCATGACGTTCCATCAACGTTGTTTAAACACCATGTGCCCGCTGGGAAGATGCGCCGGTATAAAGGCAGTCATGTTTGGCTAGTCAGTAATATGCAAGGTGACAAAGAAAGAAAGATGTCAGAGTGTGAAACTTTCGTTAAACCATTTTAGTCTGGACCCCCAAAAGGATAATTGGCAAACAGTGCAGAACCAGATCAGACGCCACAACACGTGGCGTCTGATCAGGGTCTACACTGTTTGCATTAACTACAGGAATTTCTATAAAACAAAGTAATAATAAAAACTAACCAGACACCCTGCTATAGGAAAAAAAGAGTTGTGGCGGAAGAGTCCACTCGACGAAAATAGGCTAAAACATGAGGTTAGTAAACTTCTATCCCAAAACAAAACAAAAAAAAAAAAAAAAAAAAAAAAAAAAAAAAACAGCAAAAAAGCATCAAAACCCACATTCACCAATCCAAGAAACAAACACTATTTTATAGCTATATGTTATCATGAAAAGTCAAATAAGACCGTTACTTTCTTTTGCTTTTTAAAATATTCAAACGGTCGCAAAAAAAAAAAAAAAAAAAAAATCTAAAGACGTGATCTATAAGCTTTCAGTGTTACACAAACACTCGTGATTTGCGTGTTGAGCCCAGGCAGGTTCGTTTGTACAAAGCCTGCGCTAATATAACTAGTGAAAAATGAGGCACACTCATTCTAATCACTGCATTTGATGAAAATCTACTCACACGTTCATCATTCTAGAATGTTACAAACAAAATGAGCAGATGACTGATAATAAGGTCTAATGGCTGTATTGTTTATAACACAGGGTCTGGATTCCAGCAGTAGTGATGTTGAGTATCCAGAGTATTTAGTCTTGAAATGTCACTATCCTCTAAATTAAACGAGAAAATATCAATGTTATTTCTAATGTGCTCTGGTTTAGTTGATTTTGGAATGACTCCTATGCCTTGTTGAACGGCCCACCTTAACAGAATCTGGGCAGGGGTTTTGCAACAAGAGTCGGCCAACTGAAGAACCACTGGGTCTGTAAGAAGTCTGTTATTCTCTGACGTGGTTCCTAATGACGAGTATGCCTGAAAGTGAATTCCGTTCTTCCTGCAGTACGTAACAAGAGACTGCTGGACAAGATGAGGATGATGCTCTATCTGAAGAACTTCTGGTCTAATGCTACACTGAGACAGTAGTTCCTCCAGATGTGACGGTCCATAATTAGACACACCAATAGCCTTAACCTTGCCTTCTTTATAGAGAAGCTCCATGTCCTGCCAACTCTCTAATCTTAGCTTTTTATTAGCCAGGTCGTCTGGCTTTTTGCCCTGTACACCAGGCCAGTGAATGAGGTATAAGTCCACGTAATCAGTCTTTAATTCCGATATAGATCTTAAACATGCTTCCCTACATTTCCCTCGTCCGTGGTCCTTTGGTGCTAACTTACTTGTGATGAAAATGTCATGCCTCTGTAAACCGTACTTTGGAAGTAGCTCTGTAAGACATTCTCCAATGTCTGCTTCGTTTCTGTAAACACCCGCTGTATCTATGGATCTGTAACCAGCTTTCAATGCTGCATCAAGTACTGTATAAACAAGCTCCTTTCCTCGGACCTTAAATGTCCCAAGCCCAAGTATGGGCATTTTTGCTCCCGATGAGAAAACGATGTTATTCATAATGTTATAAATATAAGAATTCGATCGAGCGTTATTTCATATAAGTAATTAGGTTCCAATCCTGTCTCTTCCCACGACTCTCAACAGTTGTTTTGGATTCCGGATAATTTGCGTGCGTAAGAAATAAATTCACCACCGGCATTTTTTTTCCAAACTTTAGATCAACCGGACGATTGCAGTTTATGAACCACGTATGGAATACAAAGGTTGCAAGCGTTTAATAGTCTATATTTTGATCAATGGAGGCAAAGTTGCTCGAATATCGCAAGAAAAAAGAAAATGAACAGAAGTCTGACAGCTTTTTCCTTTTAAGATTGTTTTCAGCTGACAAGAAATCGCCTGAACAAACTCAAGGTGCTGTTAAACGGTTCACAGTAGTTGAAAAGCCATCGGGCTTTCGCGAGGTAATGACACGTTTCACGGGATTCGCGTTTCTATAGTTTCGACCATTTGGTGTTTCGCGCCTTTGGTGAAGCGCACGCCATCGCAGCTCAGTGCAGCTCACATGGATAGGATGAATATTGTATTGGCATTATGTTTTCCCCTCCATGTCTGTCCTACTATCTGCCCATCTATCAGCCCCACTGGCACTTGAGCCTCAGACCTTGAATAAATAGGTTGAACTTGAATGCACCATCTGTATGTCAGTGAACCTCAAAATGTTTGAAAACATCGGAAAAAAAATTAACTTTATGATAATGGTTCCTGTTTCTCTAAGTATAAATATGGACATGGTTTTGAAATGTAAATTGAGTCACCTCGTTCTGACAGATTTCTCCAAATTCAAACAATTTATTTTTCCTTCAACCCGACTACGTTCAGTGGTAGAGTGCTTACTGTACAGATATAGGCCATGACTGAAAAACTCGTCTTTATGGGAGAAGATTTAACATTATTTACTTTTGTCAAAAACGCATGTTATTCGACATTCTTAACACTTCAGCATTCACTTTCATTTTCGTGCTTTGTTATAAGTGATCTGATTGGCTGTAATTTTATTGCGTCATGGACTGGCAATTTGTATTTGAAAATTTTGGCCAATCAGAACGCTCGGCACAAACTACAAAACCGAAAGTACATGTAAGCGGAAATGTCTAGCATGTTGAACAGTGTGCATTTGTGAGAAAAGCAAATTGTGTCTAATTTTCTCCCATAAAGACAAGTCTTTCAAAGTTATGGCCTGTATCCCGACATTGCATGAGCACTCCACTATCGAATGAATCGGGTTTAAGGAAAATACAGTGTAGCTCCAATACATCGCGGTCCGTTATTTCGCGAAATCCAGTATATCGCGAATATGCCATGGCTCCCAAATTTTCCGTAAGCAAAAAAAAAAAAAAAAAAACCATTTAAAAACATGAAATGTTTGTTGTTTTATTTAACTTCAGGAAAAAAAATGTGTTCCGCCTCCGGTAATTGAATTTTTGCGCCTATCCCAACGCTAGTCGCGTCAGGTATTATGTGACAAACAATCCACTTAGTGTCAGTCAGCGCACACGTTGATTATAATTTCAAATATTTTGAGGTTCATTGATATAAAGATGGTGTAATCAATCTATTTATTCAAGGTCTGAGGCTCAAGTGCCAGTGATCAGCGCTTGGTTTCCTCTCTCTGACCTAGAAAGTTTCTGATGGATTGCATGCACATTTATTATAATATGAAATGAATGCACTTCCTTTGATGCAAACATACTCGGCCAATTATTTTTTTCTGATATGTATAAGATTTGACAGCAGTTTGTTTACAAACAAAGTTGGCCGCATACATTTTTTTATTTGCATTTTTTTTTTTTTTTTTTTTTTTAAATTCAGTAGAGCTTATTTATTATTTATTCAAAAGCAACTTTTAACCTATCAATAGTTATGTATCATTTTTGGCTTATTATTTATTGGTCTGCTTACCATGATGCCAAATTCAAGATAAAACAAAGTTTGCTATGAGACATCATACGAGATTTGGGTACCTACGTATGTTGTCAGCCTCTCTACATAAATGCAAACACTTTGTGTGATTGCTATCAAAGGTGTGTGGTTTGGAATTGTTACTGGGCAAAATCAGTTAACTTTTGACAGAGTTACTACCCATGCTTAGTGACAGAAAAAATGGTTTCCACTCAGCATGCTCAATATGAGAACAAACCCATGGAATTAGATGAAATATATATCAAATCATAAATATGATATTGATAATATCTTGCAATTAATGGATTTGGATGAAACATAATACATGTAATGTGCATCAAATGATATTGACAATATCCTTGCTTTGGATTATTACTTGGCATTTTTCGTCAGTTTTCAACAGAGTTACTGTCCCTGTTTGGCAACAGAAAAATGGTTTTGTTCAGTATCACCAGAACGAATTAATGGATTTGGATGAACTATGAAGTCTTTCATTTTGCAGTTGAAATTATTTTTTCTGGTTTATTCAGCAAACAATGTAAGTTTTGGCAATGCTTTATTACCCCATCAAATATACCCATCTTAACCCTTATGTTTTGTTACAGTGCAGTAGCGGTCCATTATGCAGTGCTTGTGAAGTGTTGCTGGGGTCACACGACTTACCGGAATACTACCAAAATACTGGAATACCCATGAAAAATACAGGTATACCTCTGAAAGACACCTACTGAAGACACCAATAGTGCCTTTAATTAATTAAGATATGTCATCATGTAGGAAAAGGCAAAGTCTTTTAACCGCAAATAATTTGCAAATTGTCTTTGAAGTGTTGTCTTTGAAAACAATTTGTCCACATGGTTTGCTCAGGTCGGTGGGGTATAGGACAAATTCGGATGTCTTGTGGTTGTACCTTCTTTCTTTTCCATTTTTTTTTTTTTTTTTATGTAACTGGTGCACACTTTTTTATTTGCTTCACTTACTGTTGATTTTTTTCACCCTGTATGAAAATTAATTGACTTGCTTTCTTTTTTTTTCCACAACAGACTTGAATCTGACAGAGGTCATTATTTCCATTAGATGAGGCAACTGGAATGTTGGGTGCAAATTATTATTTTTTCTGAGAAAAGAGCAAAATAGTACCTTTGCGCGTAATTTGCGATAGCAGTTTGCGCATCAAAACGGCTATTCATGTTTCTAAGTCCTGCAGGTCCTATTTAGTAATCCCAATGTAGATTCTCATGGGTCTACTCAGATACGCCATCGGGCGACGTCACACAATTCTGGGACAGTCTCATTTCCAGTGTAGGTTACAAAAATGTAAGTGAAAATATCGAGAAAATGCAACAGTCACATTCCCTTGCCCCGCATGAAGAAACCGCGTGCTTGTAACGGTAACGTAACCTAAGTAATGGGACAGATAGGCCTATACGAACTGTAGACTCAGATAAGATGCAGCGGATCATGCCGCAGAGAAAGAGGGAATGAAACTAGTTAGTGGGAACAAGAAACATGGAAATTTGGAAAACACTTTTAGGACAATAAGACGTGCGACCAGTGAAGACTCAGATCATCTTCCGATGCAAGGGCGGTCAGATTTTGTCGTTTGTGGTGACAAACAGGCATGTAAAATCCAGTTCTTGGAGAGATCTCTGGTTAAATACATCACCGTTTCAGTGAAGGTTTAAATGCGTTCTGCAGCATCTGATCTGGGTCTGGCTTGTCTGTACAAATACGTAAAGAACGGAAATTTGATAAAATCGAACCTCTTTCAGAAATCATCCTGGATCCGCCCCTGATCGTTTGGCGTAAAAATCATTATCAAGGCATATGCAATTAGCTCCCTTTAAACAGTAAAACCTAAACAGTTAGGGCCTTACCCCGCATTTACCAGGTATAAATAAACATTAGTAGTGTTATTCTTTTACATTATCTATATATTGAGAACATTATAATTATTAAAACACCCAGAAAATGCACAGTCACAAAGCAACATTTCCCTTGCCCCGCATGAAAAAACCACGTGGTTGTAGCGGTAACGTCACATGAAATCGTGGCGGGAAACCTTTTCGGGAGAAAAAACAAACTTCATTTTATAAAGCCTTTTCTCGTCAGAAATGCATACGAAACTGGCACGTATGAAAATTTAGAGAACCTAAATTTTGGGACAGATAGGCCTATGCAAACAGTGCAGACCCAGAGAACAAGGGAATGAAACTAATTTGGGGGAATAGGGATCATGACAATAAGACCTGTGCGACCAGTGAATACTCAGATCAGCCTGCAAATCAGTCTTCGCTGTTCTCATGAGCTTCTTTGGCCTGTGGGCTTTTCAAGATTGTCCTCCGAGTATTGGTTTCTTCAGTAGGTGTCTTTCACAGGTATTCCTGTATTTTTGACAGGTATTGCGGTATTTAGGTAGTATTCCGGTACTTCGGTAAGTCGTGTGGCTGGCTTTACTTGTCTTTTTGACTTTGTCAGATGCGCATCCGTCTGGTAATCAGGAGTTTGCAGGTTCAATCCCTGACAGGTCCAGGAACTTTCTTTCTTGGAGATTGATCATGAAATATTTCTATGGTCAATCTATCCCTTCCACTCATTCAAGAATGGCAGTTGTCATTTTTAGAAGAAATGTGAACAAGTACTTGTTGACCACTTAGAGGACAAAACCTGCTCAGGGAAAGTGTGGCTAGGTATTTTAAACTGACTGGCTTGACATGTCCGTAATAATGTTGACTGGGCTGTTAAACTCCAAATCAACCAAATCTGTGATGTTTTTATCACTTCTAAAATGACAATAACTTTCATAGAGATTGATCGTGAAATCATTTTCAGTCATTCTACTTCTTCTGCTGATTCAAGAAGGGCAGTTGTCAGTTACTGGTTTCTGCTCAAAAACATAGATTGTGGGTACTCGTTAGAACCGCCTCGGCGAGGCAGTTCTAACGAGTACCCACAATCTATGTTTTGAGCAGAAATAAGAAAAAAAATATCAGAATTTTTATCTGAAAATCTTCATTTTTTGGTGGTGAAAATTTCAATGTATTTGAATAGGCGTGTTTTCGTAATGGATGACTAAGCCTTCCTAGGAAAAAGTGTAAGTTAACTGAACAACTAGATATTACCTTAACAGTTTTGACTGGTCTGTTAAAAGCTGGCTGTTAAACTCCAAATCAAAAGTCAAAAGACTGGATACACCTGGTAGATAATCCACCATTTCTTACAAGGAAGACCATCTTTCAAGGCTTTGTGACTTCCAGTTTGCTTTCCTGCCAGTTTGAAAATGAGTCTCCCAAAGGGAGCAAATTCTTTCCTTTTAGAGTACACTCAAGACAAAATCATTTTGACAGAGTTGCCTCCCCTGAAAGTGTATCCATTCCCCATAAATTTTATTACGACTCATTAGTATTATGAAATTGTGTGTTTTCCCATATACTGACTCGCTAATTTCTTAACCCTTGTCCTGCTGAACCCAGATATACCCTGCCTATGCAAACAGTGTAGATCCAGATCAGTTGGCTTCTGAAGAAGCCAACTGACCTGGATCTGCACTGTTTGCCATCAAGTATGTGAATTTATAGCAACAATTCGGGTCAAGTAATCTGATTGGCTGAAAATTAGAAGTGGGTGTGGCATCTTAATTTATTCAGCAGGACAAGGGTTAACATTTATAATAAATGACTCATTGAAATAAAGAGACATATAAATACATTTTCAGATGGGAGGCAAAAACATTTTTGACAGAATTACCATGCCTGAAATTGAATCCATTCTGTTAAGTGAAAAATAAAGCACATGGAATCATAGGCCTAGATAAGAGCGAGTATCGGGTAAATAGTTTTCTTATTACTCGATGAAAACATATGTTGTGGGTACTCATTATGGTACTCATAAGAAGCGCCTCACTGAGGTGCTTCTAATGAGTACTCAGCAAGGCGCTTCTAATGAGTACCCACAACATATGTTTTCGTCAAGAAATAATAAAAATATAGATACTTTTTGGTAGAAAAAAGCAACTTATCAAGAGCTATGTGGAATGATTTGAAGTGTGATTGCTAAATATATGTAAGTCCTCCAAATACAGGTACAAATCGACCGTATGACATATGCATCCCATGTAGACCCAGATCAGTTTGCATTCCATTCAGTCTGATCAGGGTCTGCAGATATAATTATTTAAAGTTCATACAATATGTTAGCATCCAATTGTGATCAGACTGCACAGAAGTGCAAATTTCTGTACGGAGTGGCTCATGTTTATATTCGACATATTTTCACGACAGACGTTTCTTTTTCTGTTACAGGAAGAGTCAAATACACACAAACTGAATGAGGCTTCAGGACAGGAAATTGTACATTCCAGGAATGAATACCAAGAAATTGAATCTGTAGCCAGTTACAGTGGGAAATTTAATAAGTGGAGATCTCATGTACTTCTATTTTTATATGTGGTTCTCTGGTTGTTGCTCTGGAAGTTCTTCGTAGAGATTCAGTTTGGAGCTGTGTATTTCATTTTGTCTGTTTCTTATATATGCTACAGGAACACTCGGACAGGACCCAGTGATCCAACAAGGCTCAGTGCATACTCTGTTTTTAATGCCAATCAGGAGAGGTTGGATGGAACATTCACAACAGAACAGTTTGAGAAAGAGATCCGTTTTGGGGCAGCATCTGTCAAGTAAAAATAAATCTTGTAAAACTTTTATATCATCAGTGAAACTTGAATTTTAATTTGTGTTTTTTTATTAACTTTATGGTAAAAACTATCTGAATATGTGAATTTTTTAAGAGTTTGTACATGTATGAATGTTGAATGAATGTCACATTTATTTTCTTACATCAGCTAATGGGTTCTTCATGCGGTTTCATATTGTATGTAAGGTTGTATAAGGATATAGAAGATAGATTTTCAGACTAGACATCTCAGTAGACATCTTTCAGCTGCATTTTACTTTATACACATATATGTTGTAGAAACATTCTATTTTCTTTTATACATATATACCTATATATCAAAGGTATTTCCTTTAGTGTACAGCTGACTACATTTAGTATTTTTCTTTGTATCCTGCATACATTTTGATATTTTGCTTTGTTCTGAATCAACATGTACTCCTATTTTTTATTAAGCATTTTTCTTTTGTCGTTTTATCTTGGTTCCAGTTTTTGTAAGGAAGACAAGTCCAAGTCTGCTAAACCAAGGGATGTTATTATAGTTGGTGGTGGGCTTGCTGGGACGGCAGCTGCCCGAGAACTGCTACAGAATGGTATTTACAGTGTAAAAGTGTTTGAGGCAAGAAAGAGCAGGTATGGTGGTAGAATTTGGACTAAAAGAAGTATTGGACAGAGAATAAAAGGTGCAGAGGCTGAAATGGGGGCTGTCTTCCTAAATACAAGGGTGAAAAATAATCCTTTGATTAAACTTGCTGAAAAATTCGGACTCCCTACCAAAACTGCTGGCTCACTTCAAGTACACTTTCCTGAAGAAAACTTGGTTTATTCTGGAGAAAATGCAACTTACTTATACAGTGAAGCATTTAAAATATTGATTAGTGCCATTAGTAAAGCAAAGAATCAAGATCAAGATGTGTCAATAAAAGATGCAGTTGAAAGTGAATGGAAATTATTGCATACAAATCGAACAGATCAAGATGTTATGTATGAAATTCTAAAAACAGTTCCCTTTCCAGGGACTCAGAACTTTTCTGCACATTTATATGATTTTGAAGCAGACTTTGGCTGGGACAGTATTGTACTAGATGGATTAGACAGCTTGTTAGACAGGATAGTAGCAGGTGATGGGATGGATAGACCAGTAAAGGTTGAACTAAATAAAGTTGTAAGAAATATCAAGGTTGATGATAAACGACATAAAGTTCTTGTGAGAACAATGGACAGAAAGCAGGCAGAAGCTGATGCAGTCATTGTAGCTGTTCCAGCAGGAGTGTTGAAACAGAAGGAACTTATTTTTGAGCCGCCACTTTCTAAAGACTGGTACCAGTCCATACAAGACCTCGGTATTTATACCACTGACAGGCTAATTGTTCAGTTTGACAAAGTCTTTTGGCCTGAAGATGTAGGCTCATTTGCAGTATTTTCTGCTGATGCTGCAGGTGGTTTTCTTCAGATGTGGACAAATTTGTATCGACTTACTGGAGCACCCTATCTTGCAGGCAATGTTTTTGGAGAAACTGCTGTGGCTTTTGAGAAAATGTCAGACAAAGAACTGAAACAAAAAGTTACTGTTATATTAAGTCAGATGTTTGGCACAGAAAAACTGAAAAAGAACAAAATTAAATTCATAACATATTCAAAATGGACACAAAATAAATTTTCTTTAGGATCGTCTGCTTATCCAAAAGTAGGAAACACTGCTGATATGTGGAAAACTTTACAACAGCCGGTCTGTCCATACATTTATTTTGCAGGAGCATACACTGAGTCAAATAATCATATAGAGTCATTACATGGTGCATATAACTCAGGAGTAAGGGCTGCTAATCAGATTATAAGTAATGTTTGTCAGGACAAGAAAAAAACGAATACTAAAAAGAAAACTGCAAAGAAATCCAAGGATGAACTTTGACTTGTAATCACAATACAGTGTACCCTCTATATTGCAGCCACACACTTAACACTAATCATGTAATTTCAGCAGACAACAAACTGATGATATTCTTTTTTTCCTAGAAAATAGGATCTGACATTTCATGCAAATTATCTCCTAAGGAGACAGCATGCAATGTCAAAGCCTATTTTCTAGGAAAAATGAGAAAAATATATGTATTTCAAAATGTTGTCTGCTGACATTTTTACCCAGAATGCAGTGTTAAAATTTTCTTGTGTAGGGATCTGGCTGTTGTAGAAAGGATAAATATGCATACAGGTATATGGAGCTTAAGATAAGGTGCCCATTCCTGTGCTAATTGAGGTGATAAGATAGTTTAGAACAGTTAAGATAGTTTAGAACAGTTTTTGTTATTTTGCACCCTAGCATATCTTGCTGGTATTCATTGGAATACTTTCAGTGAGGCAATTCCAGTGACTACACCCAATGTTTACTTGCAAAACAGTAAAAGTTGTCTTCTGAATACTGTTAGTATTACCCCTTGTCCTGCAAACACAGATATGCCCTGCCTTTGCAAACAGTGTAGATCCAGATCAGTTGGCTTCTGAATTTGCACCCAACAACCTGGATCAAGTAATCTAATTGACTGAAAATTAGAAGTGGGTGTGGTGTCTTAATTTTTTCAGCATGACATGGTTAACCCTTGTCCTGCTGAACCCGGATATACACTGCCTTTACAAACAGTGTAGATCCAGATCAGTTGGCTTCTGAAGAAGCCAACTGATCTGGATCTGCACTGTTTGCCATTCAGTATAAGAATTTATATAAGCAATCTGGATCATAGAGTCTGATTGGCTGAAAATTAGTAGTGGGTGTGGCATCTAAATCTATTCAGCATGACACGGTTAAGACAAACAAGCCTAAGCAAAATGAGCATCATGCAGCATCAGATCAGTCTACACTCTTTGCCAGCCATTCAGCAGCTTTTAGACACAGGTGGATGTTGTATGGAAGTGGGTTTTCTTAGCCTTAGATAATAGGGGTATTCAGATACATAAATTTTATTTACGAGGGTAGTTCAATAAGTTCGTAGAACTCGGTATTTTTCTATACAGTTCAAGATTTCTTTTTTCATTTTTGTGCAGTGTAAACCTTTGTCAGTTGAATGATAACAGCCGTTCAGTCAACACGTACATTTTTTGCTCTTACTTTTTGTTTGAAAACCTATACCCATAGGCAAAAATGGAAAGTCAGAATATTGAGTTCAGAGCAGTCATAAAGTTCCTCACTAAGGAGGGTGCAAAGGCCAAAGAAATCCATCGGCGCATGGCTGATGTGTATGGTGATAGTAGCCCAAAGTATTCCATAGTGGCAAAGTGGTCAGCAGAATTTAAACGTGGGCGAGACTCCTTAGAAGATGACCCAACGCCAGTTCGCCCTGCTGATGTCATCAGCCAGGAGATGATCGACCATGTTGAGAGGCTTGTGCCAAACAATCCCCGAAACAAAGTTGCCGAACGCTTCAGAATGTGGTATTTCTAATGGAAATGTTTACACTATAATCCATGAACATTTAGGCATGTCAAAAGTATCTGCCAGGTGGTCACCCAGAAACCTGAACATGCAAGATTGTCAGCAAAGGGTGGAGTCAAGAACTTCTGGAAGTGTACAATGCCAATCCAGAAGACTTTCACACTCGTCTTGTAACAGGAGTTGAAACTTGGCTTCACCACTGGGACCCAGATACTAAAAAAAGAGTCCATGCAATGGAAGCGCCCTGGCTCACCCCCACCTAAGAAATTTCATACCCAACCATCAGCCAGCAAGGTAATGGCCACGGTGTTTTGAGACTCCAAAGGGATTATATTGATAGATTACAAGCCTGCTGGTACTTCAATTACAGGAGAATACTATGCCAATATCATTAAACAATTAAGGGTTGCTATTAAAGAAAAACGAAGGGGAAAGCTACCTGCTGGTGTCCTTCTTTTGCATGATAATGCCCCTGTGCACAAGTCCAGAGTTGCACAAGCGGCTATTCGTGAGTGCAAGTTCGAGCAGTTAAATCACCTGCCATACAGTCCAGACCTGGCCCCAAGTTGCTATTATCCATTTTGAAATTTGAAGTCCCACTTGCGTGGAACGAGATTTCGGGACGATGATGAGCTCAAGGCTGCTACAGAGGCTTGGTTTGAGGACCAAATAGATGACTTTTATTTCAAAGGTATAGACTGCTTAAAAGAAAAGTGGGCCAAATGCACTGAAGTAAAGGGGAATTATATTGAAAAATAATGTTGAAACCATCTTCCAATCTGTGAGTTAAACCCCGAGTTCTATGAACTTATTGAACTTCCCTTGTATATTGTGATACTCATTAGAAGCGCCCACAATGCAAGTTTTTAAAGGCTTCATATTCCTCCAAAAATAGAGATTTTATTATCCAAGAAAGGTTTAATAAATTGATATATGGTATTACTACAATCATAAAATGTGGCATCTGACAGCCTGTAAAATTTCATTTAATCTCTCATTTTTTAAGTGGATAAAAAATGAAATGATTTTTTTCTTGTATCACTGAATTAATGTTGGCAACATTAATTCAGAGATACAATAAAAAATCATGTTATTTTTGGTCCAGTTTAAGAATGAGAGACTAACTAAAATTTTCAGGCTCTCAGGTGCCGAATTTTATGATTGTATTAATACCATATATCAATTTATCAAACCTTTCTTGGATAATAAAATGTCTATTTTTGAGGAATATGCAGCCTTTAAGGAGAAATAAGAAAAAATGTCAGTACATTTTGGGGGGGTGGTCGGGTGGTGCGAAGGTGCTGTGTATCTTACATCACTGGGGCGTCCAACTGATATTGGCTTACAGTTGGGCAAGGCCTGCTATCCTTGTAGTGGGTAAGGGTAGAGGGGGAATGTTTTTATTTCTTCTGTTTCTTCACTTTCATTCCTGTTCCTCTTTCTTCCCTGTCCCTCTCTTTCATCTCCTCTACTCTCTTCTATCTCTTTTCTCCCTTTCTCTGGGAGACGACACAAAATGACCCTCAAGGGTTGACGTGTCGTTAAACCCCAACACAATTAATCAACAGTACATTTTGGTTGAAAAAAGTGCCTAGAGCTATGGTTTTGTTGAAGGATAACTGTTAGTGGGTGCTCCTCTAGCCTCAAAGTCACACTAGTTGAAAATGTGTCTTTGAGCATTTGAGGACATCAAAACCCATTTGGAAAATCAAGAGTTCTTTGACCAATACACGATAGTGAGAACTTTGAAAGCTCAGATCAGTGTGTCTGCTCATCTACAGTCTGATCAGTGCTTTTAACCCTTGTCATCCTGAACATCACGAAAACACGCCTATATAATTTTGACCCCCTCAAACCCCACTTTTATATAGTAAAACTGGGGTTTACAGGGGTATACATTATTTTTCTTATTTCTGCTCAAAACATAGATTGTGGGTACTCGTTAGAACCGCCTCGTCAAGGCGGTTCTAACGAGTACCCACAATCTATGTTTTGTGCAGAAATATGAAAAATATCAGAAATTTTTATCTGAAAATTTTCATTTTTTGGTGGTAAAATTTCCAATATAGTTGAATAGGCGTGTTTTCGTAATGATAAATTAAGATGCCACGCCCATTTCTAATTTTCAGCCAGTCAGATTAGTTGATCCAGATTGTTGATATAAATTCACATACTTAATGGCAAACAGTGTAGATCCAAATCAGTTGGCCGCTTCAGAAGCCAACTGATCTGGATCTACACTGTTTGCAAAGACAGGATATATCCAGGTTCAGCAGGACTAGGGTAAAAGGAGTCTTTGCACATTGTATGACTGTGAGAATGTTAACAGCATAAATCAGTCTGTCCAGCTTCACAGTCTGATCGGAGCATTCTCCACAAATTAAGACAAATATGTATTATGGGTACAGATTAGAATTGCCTCTTCAAGCAGTTCTAATGAGTACATGTGTAAAAGGCAAAAAAATTCTAATCATCAATGCCACGGCCGGGGATTGACAGGCCAACACTCTACCGCGTCGCTATAAAAGCCGGCTTATACAGCAAGGCAGTACAAGTGTATCATAAACCTATCACTTCTACATATTCCCCCTCCATTTTTAGATTTGTCCGCGAATCTCAATTTGAGCAACCACTCAATACCAGGCCAACAAGCCTCTCGGGCTACCAAGCCAATCAAATGGGGTTAGTTACGTTGGGCATCAGATGTAACAGGTGAAAAATTCTAATCGCCAGTGCCGCGGCTGGGGATCGAACCCAGGCCACCTGCCTGACAGGCCAACACTCTTCCGCTTCGCTATAAAAGCCGGCTTTTACTGCAAAGCAATACAAGTGTATCATATACCTGTCACTACTACACATGTACCTACATTTCTTATTTCCTTGGAGAAGCAGGGAACTGTTATTCTGGATACTAGCTTCATACCATCTTATCAGTAGCCCTTGAATTTAATGCTACAACATTATGAGAACTTCTCTGTGAAAATTATACTCCATATTTCCGAATACTTTATGTAGTAGAACCCAGGGAATGGCACATGCCTACTGTACAGGTATAAAATCACCCTAGTTAGCACTTGTACTATTTATGTGGAGGATGCTCTTGGTGGTCAGAAATGCTAATTTGTTTCTCATAATAGGAATCTGAATAATTTCGGATCTGTTTTTTTATTATTTACAGACAAATATATGTAAAAAATATTCGGACATTAGACATTTATGGTGCAGAGAAATTTCTGTGATGATGTTTTTGTTGATATCAAAGAAGTCATCAATATTTTTATGTGAATGCAAACTTTACTCAGCTATCCTGGCCACAGATACTGTGCAAGTCGTTGTCCATCTCAGGTGGTAGATATTTGTAGCGCTTGATAAGCCAAGGTGCTTTTTTCAACCAAAGAGTACTGATATTTTTCTAATTTCTCAGGGAAAATATGTTATAGGTACTCATTAGAAGTGCCTCACCGAGGCACTTCTAAAGAATACCCATGTTTTCGTGGAGAAATAAGAAATATATTTACCTTATAACCCTTCTTATTTAGAGCTATGGTCATTGGTCTTATTGTGTTCCTACAAACATATCAATTCAATTTTGATCCGTTTCAGTTGCTTATGTCATCTTTAAGGCAGATTATTTAGTTTATATGTACAGTATGAAAAACAGGTATATATGCAATAAAGGACAGTTAATATAGACAGATAAATAAAATGATTTATTTTTTTGTAGTTGATCTTTCTCTTTGTACTTAAGAACAATGACAACATTGCCATAACTAGTGAATCAGTTTGAACTGAACTTGTGGCTGCTGGCTGCGTTTTCTTTATATACCCCGCCACACAATAGTCGTGGGGTATTATGGTTTCATGTTGGTCGTCCGTGTGTCCGTACGTCATCCATATGTCCGTTTTTCGTTTCCGGATGATAACTTGAGTAAACATCAATGGATTTTCACCAAACTTGGTGTGTGCATTGATATTGTGGAGATCTGGTTTGGGATTGCTAATGGGCAAATTTCGTCAACTTTTTACGGAGTTATCTGCCTGAGACACACCCATATTTTTGTTTCCGGACGATAACTTGAGTAAATAACAAGGGATTATAACCAAAATTGCTATATGCATTGACATTAAGGAGACCTGGTTTGGGATTGCTAATGGGCAAATTTTGTCAAATTTTTACGGAGTTATCTGCCCGAGACACGCCCATATTTTTGTTTCCGGACGATAACTTTAGTAAATAACAAGGGATTTTAACCAAACTTGCTATATGTATTGACCTTAAGGAGATCTGTTTTGGAATTGCTAATGGGCATATTTTGTCAAATTTTTACGGAGTTATCTGCCCGAGACACGCCCATATTTTCATTTCCGAACGATAAATTGAGTAAATAACAAGGCCTTTTAACTAAACTTGCTATATGCATTGACAATCAAGATCTGGTTTAGGATTGTTATCTGTCCATTGATATTATCAAGATCTGGTTTAAGATTGTTATCTGTCCCTCCGTCATTTTCTTTCCAGACATTTTCGCAACCGTAACTTTAATACATAAACAAATAATTGCTATGGCGGAGTATTAAGCTTGCGGTGCTTTTATTTTTTTTCATGTTTGATGTTCCTGTTGTGTGTTTGATGTCCTGTCTGCCATTGTGACTGCCTGACAAGTTGTTGACAGTGTATCTATTCCCCATAGAATTTATTTTCACTCTTTGAAATTATTAAAGCTTGTGTTTTTATAATATATTGACATTAATAGTAATTGACTCATTGGAATAATAAGAAAGATAAACCCCCGTCGAGGTTGGCAACATTCTTTTGTTGAGATTGATCACGAAATATTTTCTACGGTCATTCTCTCCCTTCCACTGATTCAAGAAGGGCAGTTGTCAGTTTCTGGCGAAAGAATGTGCACAATACATGTACTGGTTAACTGCTTAGAGGACTAAGCCTGCCCAGTAAACTCGGGTTAGGTAAACTGACCATTCTCGACATGACCCTTTTGGATTGACTGGGCCGTAAAACATCAACACAAACAAAATAAGAAAGATAAATACTGGTTTTGCCTTTCCAGTAGTTTGATTACCATGACAGCAATGTTTCCTTAAACGTATGGGCCGCAAGAAGCGAAAAGGTGGCTTTGAGCATGCGCAAAATGTGTGGTTTCACATCATCCTACATCTCAGTCAGCATTCTACGTAAATCTATATCGGGCCGTCATCAGCCCGTCAGGGTAGCTGACGGGCCGATGACGGCCCGATATAGATTTACGTAGAATGCTAGCTGGGATGTACTCATTCACAAAGTAATCATTGGGCCTTTGCTCTCCATTCATACATATTGTAGAATCTAATGATTCTGTTGGTGGGCAGGGAAGGCCCAAATGCACAGGCTGATCTGGGCCTTTGCTGCCTGCATATGCCTAAAGACACGTTTTCCCATGATGCAGCCCATATAATGGTAAAATGACCTTCATAGCCAGGGGAGTGTATAATAACATAGCGGTTCTCAGCTCTTGGCTTTCATTGGAAGTTGATTATTTTTGCTGAATTATTTCATAAAAAAAGCATTTCTGATTTGCTGTCCATTAGTCATTTAAAACGGGGGTGGGGGTGGTCTTGGTATGCTGGCCTTACTTTAGCTCAGATTTCTGTCTGTAGTCATGAGAAAATGAAGATGAAGTGGTCTTAAACAAGTGGGACTTATTTCTGCAAATTGGAAATCAAGGATGTGAGAAAACTTAAATGGATTCAACTCTTTTATTTCTGGGCAAAACTAAATGAAATTTGGCATATCTAAAGTTTGATATTTTGTCTCAAAAACCTATCACAGTTTCTTTGTAATTGCTTCAGTAGGAATTTGTGTGGTCTTTTTGAATGAAGGACTGAAAAATTACTGTGGATTATTGATTTAGCTGTTACTTTACTTCTATATTTTTTTTTTTTCAAAATTCATTAACACCTCTTCAGTCCATCCCAAAACTTGGAACTCTCTGGGGACCTTTGCTTTGATGCTGAATCAGAAATAATGTTGACAGGGCTGTAAGGGCATATTTTACTTATCACCTTTTACCCATTAGATTCAGATAAAAAAAAAAAAATAAGGCATTTAAAAGTAAGCTTTTTTTTTTTTTTTTTTTTTTTTTTTTTGATTTGGGTTTTACGGCCCTTTCAAGAATATTTCACTTATATCGAGCCGATCATTCATCGAAGGTGGGCGAAAACCGGAGAACCCGGAGAAAAACCACCTGACCATCCGTAAGCAGAACTTGGCTTTCCCACATATGACCCGAGCGAGGCTCGAACCACAGCGGTGAGAAACCTAATGGATTAAGAGTCAACTCTCTTATCCACTAGGCTACGGGGGCCCGTTAAAAGTAAGCTTTAAAATGATATATCACATGATTATGTTACTGCTTTGGAAAGGCTGAAAAAGGGATATAAACATGACTGGGGTCATCTTGGTGAACTGTATCCTAAAGGAGGAGTATTTGTTGCTCCATAAAATTGTTGTGGGTATTCATTAGAAGTATCTCACCAAGGCACTGTAATGAGTACCCACAACATGTTTTATATTATAGAGAAATTGAAAAAAATATTGCAGAATTAATGTCAATTACTCTTTAAGTCCTCTGCAGTCTAGATCTGTTAATTGCATCCATGCAGTAAATCCAGTTCTAAATAGGAAGCATCCATGTGGCCGAGTGGTCAGCACTCCGGACCTGATCACAAGATCCTGGGTTCGAATCCCGCTGGAGCTGTAATTCAGCTCAGGACTTTATGGCACTTCATTGCACACTGCCTATCATTATCACCCTTCTTGATAGGACTTTAACAATGTAGAAAGGGAAGTAAAACATCAGGGCCCAGTTGTTCAAAGCATCGTTAGCTTAACAAGCTCGTTAAGGGTAATTTCATTAACTCTTTTAGCAGATTCAATATACAATATCCTGATATTTTTTGCTGAAAAAATGTGAGTAGCTTTTGCACTGCAAAAGCTACTCACATTTTTTCAGCAAAAAATTTCAGCATATTTGCATATCACTCAATGTAAATCCCTTTTTCAGCAAAAAATTTCAGCATATTTGCATATCACTCAATGTAAATTTTAACGAATCAACTAACATCGTTAGCTTTGAACAACTGGGCCCAAATCGTCATCATCTAGGCCTACTCAATGTATTTAATTGGTTTTTTATGGAAATAGATTCTGGGAATGGGAATATCTTATACATTATTGTTACTGAGCTTATTTTCAAAAGTTCGGACGGGATCCCTGATAAACATTAAAAACTAGTCTTGTGTGATAAACTACTCTTGTACTGTCATTTCTAGTTATATTACAGACCAGTGGTGGGATGTCACATAATGCTTTTTTGCAGTCTGAATTTGGTCTATACTTTGTTCAGGCAAATATGTCCAGTTATTTAGGATAAATGCGATAAAAGAACTACAAAAATGGTTCATATTTCCCTCATTTATTTCTTGTTTTTATGTCAAAAAACAAGCTTATGCATAAATACATTAAAGAGTCCCCACTTATTTACATCTGCCTTAACATCACATTCATAGTCTATAAAACAAACACAACTAAATATAAGTGATTTCATCCAAAACACATTTACCCATTGTAGTCTGGAGACCCTTAAAAGGGTTGATTGGCAAACAGTAGACCCAGATCAGATGCAAAAGAATGCGGCGTCTGATCAGCATTATCACTGTTTGCATATAGTTCAACCATTTTTATCTAGAAGTGTCTAATTCACATAGCCTGACATACCTAAAATTGAAATTAGAATCTTCCAATATATAGTGTAGGGGAGTTCATTCAGTCTACAATGGGTTAACTCTTTCCCTGCTAGTGGCGACTTTTGTCATCCGCTGATAACCTTTGCAAACAGTTTTGACCCAGATCAGGCCTGACGAAATGTCAGGCCTGATCTGGATCCAAACTGTTTGACACTCTGATGGTATTCCTAAAAGATATTTTTGAAAAAAGTTAAATCCACAGACGTCAAAAAAACATGCAAATTACCCAGAATGCAAAGAGTTAATACCATATTTGCCTTAAATATTCTGACACCATAACTCCTTACCATACTCGTCCTAATTTGAACAAGTCTGGATGTGTCTAAAACCTGCTGGATGAGTGGTAAATAGTGCAGACCCTGATCAGATGCTGAATTTTGCAGCCTCTATCTGCATTTACACTATCTGCTCAAACCTATCAAATACTTAAGGTAAATACAGCATCATACATGTATATGCAAAAAATGGTCTCCTCATATGCAATCCAGTATGTTTGTAGTTACAAAATCACAGGACTTGTTGAGAATGAGTATTTGATTGTAAATCTACTGTGCTTTCGACATCTTTCAGAAAGTCGTTTTTTGCTTGACGCTTTACACAGAAGAAGTAAACTTGGAAACTTTTGTCATGATCTAATGCAAAACCATTTGTCGTAACTTCCTATGTATGAAAAATTTCATCCTAGTCATTGGTTTTTAAAAAATCAAATCATTTTCACTTTTTCCCATAGTAAAAATGAAGCAAAATTATGCAGAAATCTGTAGGGTAAGTAACTTGGAGCCAGATTTTCAACTAGTTCCAGTTGTTCAATTTTTCTGAAATTTTCACAATATTGTTGTGAAACATCAATAATTCAAATTCAGCAACGGAAAGTGAAAAAATATTTTCTTAGACAAAAATTCCAAAAAATCCCTTTACTATTGAAATGGCATAGGTCAGACCAACTTTTAGCCGTAAATTTAATTTAAGTGTAAATATTTGAGAACAAAACACAGAAATAGAAAAGACAAATGGTTTCTGATAAGATACGGTCAGCCAGAACAAAAGATTTTCATTTAAAATAAAATGTCAAGCAAAAAACGTCTTTCCAAGAGATGTCGAAAGGACATTAGAACATTTATCTCTTCTGTCTCTATAAAAACAAGCTGTGGGTATTCATTAGAAGGGCCTCACTGAGATGCTGCTAATGAGTACCCACAACATATTTTTGTGGAGGACTGGAGAAAATAATCCGAGAACTACAAATAGTCTTTAACTAGCACTATGTCAATATGAAAAAAAAAAAAAAAAAATTGAGACACTGAATACTGTTTTTGAAATTGAGTCTAAACAGATTAGATATTTATCATGCAAGGCATCTAAGGGGAGAATTTTTACCATAATTGTGATTTTCTTGTTTATCCACTAAACATATGCTGCTGGTACACATTAGAACTCCCATCAAGTCAATTCTAATAAGTACCTACAAAATATGCAAAATATGTATTAGTAAATAGTAAAATAAACAAATTCAAACTTAGCAGAAAAAAAAGTTTATCCCCAGCTAGCATTCTACGTAAATCTACATCGGGCCATCATCGGCCCGTCAGCTACCCTGACGGGCCGATGACGGCCCGATATAGATTTACGTAGAATGCTGACTGGGTCTAGATCTGTGGTATGCAGATATCATGTTGGGGCTGGCTGTGAATGCATATTTCTCACACTATTAAGTACCTGTTTACATGTCAAGACCTGCAACCCCGCTGCAGTCACACAAAGTCACATGAATTCAGAGGCAATAGTCTGACAAATGAAATGCTGCATACTGGGATGCTTACAAATCACCCCAACAAGGTAGCTCACATAATATGATTGGCCTCGGTGGCTCAGTTGGATGCACCGTCCGGTTGGAGACCAGGAGGTGGCGGGTTCAACCCCCGCCGAGGTCGGCAACATTCTTTCGTGGAGATTGATCATTTTCTACGGTCATTCTCTCCCTTCCGCTGATTCAAGAAGGGCAGTTGTCAGTTTCTGGCGAAAGAATGTGCACAATACTGGTTAACCACTTAGAGGACTAAGCCTGCCCAGTAAACGTGTGGTTAGGTAAACTGACTGCGCTCGACATGATCCCATTGGGTTGACTGGGCCGTAAAACCTCAACACAAACAAACAAACACATAATATGATAAATATACTGTTAAATATTTAACAACAACAACAAAAAAAAATAACAAGCCTGCATTCTCTCTTCTTCTCACTAATGAAACTAGTACATGTAGAAGTAACCAATTTCGCAAAGGGAGGCTAATTGCCTCCTTTTGCAAAAACTGGTTACTTCCTTCAAGACATTCAAGTTTTCATGCTGAAATTAAGACTTACTGTTCCATTTTTAGAATATTTAATACATAATCAAATCTGCCAAAAGAAGGTGCTGGTTCCCAACTACCAAATACCAATAAATAACTATTTATCAGCATTTATACAGTCACATCTGACGTAAAGGCCTGATTCCCCTTATTCTCTGAAATCATGTGATATTATTTCTCTTGATTTTAATACCTCTAAAACTTACTACTGCATTCAGTTTTTTCAGGATTTTCAGTTCAATTTTCTGCTGCAGTTTAACTGGATGCTAAAAGCTGTCCAACTAAGTCTTGTACAAGGATATATATGATGCAAACTCATTTTATTTGAGACACTATAGACTGATTAGTGGAATATGAGAATGAAACCAGTCCATGCGTAATGTAAATGAACATAGTAACAAAGGGGATACACAACAACATAGCAGAAAGCTATACACCACAACCTCTTTATAACACTATTGTTGGGGTCCAAAGCATAAACCATGTTAGATATACAACGGTGTTATATCCAGATAAAAATGTATAGATTATATAGAAAAATGACCATTTATGGTCATTTTTCTATATAATCTATACATTTTTGAGGTCCATCTTTGAACCGTGTTGTATCCCAAAACCGTCTTATAACGAACCGTGTTATAAAGAGATTAATGTGTACTTGAAAATAACAAGAATGAATTGTAAGGTAATGCAAAACAATACTTGGTTATATGTATAGCTCTAGACAAGAGGGAGTATCAGGTAAATATTTTTCTTATTTCTCCATGAAAGCAATTGAATGTGGGTACTCATTAGAAGTTCCTCACTGCGGGGCATCCAATGAGTACCACAATATATGTTTTTGAGTAGAATTAAGGAAAATATCAGTACTTTTTCATTGAAAAAAGTGCCTTATCTAGAGCTATTTATGTCTGTATGTTTCTGACCAGAAATGATTGATACAGCTTAAATAACAAAAATAATAAAAAAAAAAAAAAAAAAAAAATTGTTTGAAATGTTACAGAACACAAATCTGCAAGCCCCTACAAACACTTCGTGCAGAGTTTATTTATCTAAAAACAAACACCTTACCGTATGAATTTAGACTGAACAAAATATGTATCATCAAGTCTAAACGTATTTGTGTAATTTATCAAATTATCATGAGTAAATATGCTAACACTGACATTTAAAATATGATACATAGCCTAGATAATATGGGATATCAAGACAGATATTTTTCTTATTTCGTCATGAAAATATGCTGTGGATACTTATAAGAAGCCTTCTCTAAGGCATGCCCAACGAGTACCAGAATACATGTATATGTTTTTGTGGAAAATAAGAAGATATCAATAATCTCTGAATCTCTTGAAGGGAGCACTTCATGATACTTACGCAACATTTGTTTTTTTCAGATTTCTCTAGCTATTTAAAACATTATTGTGGATACTCATTTGAAATGCAGTAGATGACAGTTTGATTTTGTTCTTTTCATTTTTCAGAGAAAATAAACCTTGACATTTCATGTGGTTTGTCTGCTTAGCAGACAATCTTATGTAAAATACTAAGTCTTTTTTTTCTCTAAAAAAGCAACAACCAATTTTAGAATGCTGTTGTTTGCTACAAATCTGCTTTTAGTGCTTTGACACTTACCATGCTATGGGCAAATTCGGCAAACGACAAATTAATATTTTACTTAATTTTGCCAGAAAATAGGCTTTGACATTTCATGCAAATTTGCATGGAATGTCAAATCCTATCTACTAGGAAAAGTAGGGAAAATATTTTAGGATGTTGTCTGCTGAATTTTTAGCCAGCATGCAATGCCTTAAGGGTTCATATATGTATGGTCTTGTCAGTATCTTTGCTGTCTAAACTGAATGTAGATTGTTTATACAAGATCCAGATACTGGTAGATGAATAATACAGATGTTGAGTAAGCTGCAAGGACATGCAGGCTGATCCAGTCTTTGCACTGCCTACAGAGTAATCTGGATTCCCCAGACAGTAAACCAAAATGTGTTTGGGTCATTATCATCATTATCACAGATACTTATCTTCTTACACTTATTTACATAACATACATGTATATACACGATATATTTACACAATTTTGCTAATTCATTAAAATAACTGCACCACAACATAAGGAAAATCTCATTATTTTAAATATGAATAAGAGTTGTTAAGGATGAGCATTTGATGAATATTCCCGGATACTTTTTTTTACTTCTCCATAAAAAACATGCTGTGGGAAGTCATTAGAAGTGCCTTTTGATGTTTGTTTGTTTGTGTTGAGGTTTTACGGCCAAGTCAACTCAATGGGGTCATAATGAACGTGGTCAGTTTACCTAACCATGCCTTTACTGGGCAGGCTTAGTTCTCTAAGTGGATAACCGGTATTGTGCACATTCTTTCACCAGAAACTGACCACTGCCCTTCTTGAATCAGCTGAAGGGAGAGAATGAGAGAACAAAGAATGTAGCCGACCCGGCGGGGGTCGAACCCGCAACCTGATCACCAGTCTGGCGTGCATCCAACTGAGCCACCGAAGCCGGCACCTTGGCAATGTACTTCTAATGAGTACGGTATTTACCCTAAGTATTCCGACACCTCAACTCCTTACCATACTTGTTCTAAATTTTGTACAACGATACTGTGTCTAAAAGCTGCTGGATGAGTGGCAAACAGTGTAGACCCTGATCTGACGCTGCATTCTGCGGCGTCTCATCTGGGTCTACACTGTTTGCTCAGGCCTGTCTGTCCTAATACATACGGTAAATATGGTACCCATAATATGTTTTATGGTGAACTGGAGAAAATTATCCCTGAATCCTCCTCCTTAATTCCTTTAGCATGAGCACTAAATACCAAGACTGGAGACCAGGAGGTCGCAGGTCCAACGAGGTCGGCAACATTCTTTCGTGGAGATTGATCATGAAATATTTTCTACGGTCATTCTCTCCCTTCCGCTGATTCAAGAAGGGCAGTTGTCAGTTTCTGGCGAAAGAATGTGCACAATACTGGTTAACCGCTTAAAGAACTAAGCCTGCCCAGTAAACGTGTGGTTAGGTAAACTGACCACGCTCGACATGACCCCATTGGGTTGACTCAACACAAAGACCAAGCCTGTGCAACTGTTCAGGGTCTTGTTTATCTGCTTACAGGGTAGAGTATGTTTGAATTCTGTATCAACAGAGAAGCTCCTGTCAGAACAGACTGCACATGTAGCTCAATTGTTTATTTCTTCAATTTTGTATCATTTGATAAAGTGAATAAGCCAAGGAACATGAGAAAGTCTAAGTAATACCATACAAGTCATTGTGCTAGGTTAGGGGATTTAATATCCAGATATAAATTTATTTTTCCATTAACTGATTGTGGGTACTCTGTGACATTAGGAGCACCTTGGCATCCAAGGAGCTTCTGAGAATTACCCATTATGTATGTTGTGGAGAAATAAGAAAAAAATATTATTTGGATGAAAAATGTGCTTAAGAGTAATATATACTCAAACAGCAAATACCAGAGCAGCCTGTTCATCTGGGATATGCCAGGCAAGTTTCCAGATAATAATTTTGATAATAAGTTTTATTTTTGCACCAAAGTTTATTTTGTGGGTACTTATTTATATCACTGCTGATGCAATTCTGAAGAGTACTCCCCAACCCCCTCCACATACCCCCCTCTCTCCATCTTTTGGTGCAAACAGCAAAACTTAAAAAGTTTTAAGCACAAGTCTTTTACACCTTGCATCAATGCATCTATTGCACTATTTACCCACACCATACTTGAATCTTACAGGAGCTAAACTAGAGCAGATGTGGACAGTCTGGTCTGCATAGTTAGAAATAAAATCATGAGACTACTAACAAGCAGTGTATTCACGACATTATTCATATTTACTAATCAGAATGTATGTCATTAGTTTTTAAGTGAATGGTCTCACCAAAATATATTTCAGTTACTACTCTGTACATCCAACGCCAAACAGCTCATGATTATACAGCATTTCATTGCATAGAGCCTTTCATTATCACCCTTCCATTTAGAAAGAGATTAAAAACACCAGGGTCCAGTTATTCAAAGCATTGTTAGCTTAAAGAGCTCGTTAGTGGTCAAACTTTTAGCTGTTCTAGAAGGTACTATATCTAATTCACAGGTATTTTTGCTGAAAAACTGTGAGTAGCTTTTGCAAATGCAAAAGCTATTCACATTTTTTCAGCAAAAATATTAGCGTATATGCCATATTTGATGATAATAGATTTTAACATGACATCATTAGTTTTAAACAACTGGGCCCAAATCATCATCATACCCAATGTGAAGTAGACTTTTGTCTAACGTCTCAATGGCCAAAGAGAAATGTATAAAGATATTTTGATTGTTGAGGTTTTACTGCCCAGTCAACTTATTAAGGTCATTTCTAGCCAGTCAGTTTACTTAACCACTCTTTTCCTGGGCGACTTAGTGCTCTTAGCAGTATACTAGTATTTGTGCACATACTTTTGTTAGAAACTGACAACTGCCTTTCTTGAATCAGCAGAAGGGAGAGAATGACTGCAGAAAATATTTTATGGTCAATCTATACGAAAGAATGTTGCTGGACCCAGCAGGGATTGAACCAGTGACCTCCTTATCACCAGTTGGACGCGCATCGAGGCTGGCAATGTATCAAGATCTTATCTCTGCATGAAAACACAGCTTGTGGATCTAAGGAGTATCAATTATGTATGGTTTTGCAGATAAATGACAAGCCAATAATTTAGGGGAATGGACACACTTTCAGAGGAGGTAACTATGCCAAAATTGTTTTTCATCCCAGTCCAACAAAAATGTGTCTACTCCAAAAGAAAAGAATTTGCTCCCCTTGAGAGGAAGTTCTCTGAAAGGAAGTTCTTTCCTTACAGTGTAAATTCATTTCAGAAGGGAACTGGGTCCACTTGTTCAAAGCATTGTTAGCTTAACGAGCTCGTTAAGGGTCATTTCGTTAACTGTTCTAGGGGATTCAATACACAATATTCTGATATTTTTTGCTGAAAAAATGTGCTCACATTTTTTCAGCAAAAAATTTCAGCATATTTACGTACCACTGGATGTAAATTTTAACAAATCGTTAACTAACGATGTCGTTAGCTTTGAACAACTGGGCCCTGGTTTTTCAGGAAAGCATACAAGAAGTCATTAAATTTGTTTCCTTGTAAAATACGGCAGAAAATCTAACAAGCGTTTCCATTTGCCTCCATAGAGAGGTAGTATGGGACTGTACATCAGGTTTTGTCAATAGGGCCATTCTGGGAAGTCATAGATGATCTGGCTTCCTCCACCAGGTCAAGAAGTTTCTTGTAGTTTACCATCTCTTCTTTTTCCACTCCAAAACTGGAAATCTGAAATTACATGTATAACAGTTGGACAACGGAATATTATAACTATTTGACAGAACTTCATCTAGGGAACACAACTGCATATATATATAAAATGCACCATGGGAAAGAAATGATTTCCAGTTTCTTCTCGAGCTCTGTTTTCTAATGCTAATTTAAAGAGCATTATAGTTCAAAGCTAGTATGTGCTAAAGTAAAACCTTGACATATATCCAAAGTACACAAATGCCCCTGCCCTTTGGTGTTTACCCATTTGGCAACAATTTCTGGATGCATAAATTTCAACAACTACTTTCCAAATGTTCAACTTGATCCGTTACACATTTTGACACCTACCTACATTCCAAGGCATGACTCAAGGGTAATTCTAGCACAGAGCTGACGGTTAGGTCTGGGTAACCAAATTTCAACTTCATAGCAGAAAAAGAACCTAAGATGACCTCCAAGACAAACGTGGGCATAAATGTCAATGTAAATTTAAATGTAAACATTTGTTAGATGCTGGTTATGGTGAAGTACCCATGTATATACCAACATAACATCATGGCCAAAAGACTATATGCACCATCACTGTCTTCAGCAGGCCAGGGCATAATGTTCACTTTTTATACCCTGACACAGGTTAGTGGTGGGGTGTTAAGTTTTCCCCTCCAAATGTTTGCCCAACCGTCAGCGCTTGGTTTCTGCTCTCTAACTTAACTAGTTTTTGATGGATTTTATTCAAATTTTGCATACACATGTATATCAGGAATGGTTTGGGATTGTTAATGGGAAAATTTCATCAGTTTTTTAACAAGAGTTATCTACCTGCCACATGTCTGTTTTTAATAAATATCAATTGATGGTATGTGCATGGTATTGTGGAGCTCTGGTTTCAGATTGCTAGAGGGCATATTTCATCAATTTTGACAGAGTTATCTGCCCGACACATGATAATAACATGGTATTATCCTTTCATTGAGGCCCTTTTATTTATGTACTGTTTTGGTAGGTCACAGTTTGTTATAATGTGGGCTACAATTAATATGGGGAATATCCGGACATGGACTCATGACATCCTGATACTATTTCAAGCTATCATTGTATTACAAGTAAATGATCACCTTAGTACCTGATATCAAATAGATTTTGTCACCTGAAAAACCTTATCACTCTGGTAATAGGTATCTGGCTGCAAAATCTATTGTAATAAATACCAACCTGGATGAAACATACCAGACTTTCAAGTATCCTTTGCTGAAAAGCAGGGAAAAAGTAGGGATACACTTTTTGAAAAAGTAGTGAAAATGTTGGTATTATAAGGAAGAAAAAGTATGGATAGTAGTAGGGCAAATTTACAGAGAACTGACCATATTTTCCATCAATGATAATAAAGAATTTACTATTTACATATTTGACTGAATGAAAGAATCACCAACATGCGGAAAACATTATACCCCACTAAAACTTTCTTAGTAAAAATTTGTACAGACATTCTGAAAATATAACTACAGACCAGAATTAGTAAAGCACCACGGGAAGCCGAATAAAATTTTAGACCAATATCTAAAATCATGCCAAATATAAACAGTGCTTGCATTCAGGGAAGAATGGAAGTCTGGGAGTCAGAGACTCCCAAAAATTGCCCTGGGACTTCCAAAAATCAATGCCAGGAAGACTGGGACTCCCAACTTTTAAAGATATTTAGTCATTTATAACAAAATTATAGAATGAATTAATGTGTTATTTAGCTTAAGAATGGTGGTTTTACTCCATAAATGAGAGTTAAGAATATTGAGGTTGAATTTCTGAAAGTGAATGAAAAAATTTGATCACCAGGACTTCCAGATATTGGAGCTAGGAAGTCCTAGGACTTCCTGATTTTGATAGTTAGTGCAAGCACTGTATAAAGTAAATCCATGTAAGGAATTTAGATCTTAAAAACTTTGATGAAAACTTTTAACATAAAATTTCTAAGTACTCTAGGTCATGAGCAGGATTGTGGATAGTGCCAAATAAAATTTTGGAACAACATCTATTATCATATCAAATATAAACTAAATCCATCTGAGGAATTAGAAAATATAAAATCTTAAAAACTTTGATGTAAAACTTAGTTTTGTTAATGCCGACGCCAATGCCAACTACGGAGGTAGTGCAATAGCTCTTCCTGTAGAGATGTAGAGAAAAGTGGAGCCCACTTGAAAGCCTGAACATACCTATCCTAACAGTTCATTATCAACCTAAGCTTGTCACAACAACCTACCTGGTCACCATAGTAACATATATCAACTATCAATTGTTGCCGTATCTTATCATCATCAGTCATGCCCTGAGAACCAGTCTTCTCTGTCCCTCTACCTTTCTTCAATCTCTTCAAACTATCCTCCATTTTTTTTACTGCTGTCAATACATCTGATGTTACTGTGTGGAATCTGAAAAAAAATTGTAATGGGGATATCTACCATGGAATACTGTACCAAACAGAGAGGCATGATAACCAAGGGGTTAGAACAATTGACTGAGGTGCTTAAGATTGTGGGGTTTAGCCTGTTTCAGATCAAGGACAGAACTCACTCTAATATGAATGAATACCCTTGGCAGTCAGACTAATCTTTTCACCCTTGGATTTCTGAAATGGGCTCACCCATCACTGACTTTGGACACATCCATTACTGCCAACAAGAAATGTCAATAAGCAGTGCTAATCAGATACCTCCCACTTAGAAACCAAAGCGTAATGGACAGATTATCCAAAAATGTGAAAACAGTATCCCACACCCCTCAAATGAATTGCTGTGGGTATTATGATGTATCTGTGATTTCTGACAATAAACAAGGGCCATAACTGTTGTAAATGTGCAAAAACTGACACATAACATCAGAGGAAATGATATTCTGATGATAATTAAGGGCATAACACTGTTGTAAATTTCTGAAAATTGATGTGTAACAATCTCTACATAGATCTGGTTAAGGTCAATTCATAAACAAAATTTGATCAAATTCCATCGATTCATTCACAAGAAATTGAGCAAAAAAGAAAAACTTGGTCAAATTCCATTAATTTGATACCAAGTTACTGAGCAGAAACAACATTTTGACAATAACCACAGACCATAACTGCTGTGTATCTGCAAAAATTGACATGTATACATATACAAAATTTGGTCTTATTCCTTCAGTTGGTTCTGATGATATTAGGTGGACATGTAAGTCTGACGATAAGCAAGGGCCATAACTCTGTTGTAAATTTGCAAAAATGGACACGTAACAATTCCAATCTAGAACATGTTAACGTCAATTCATATGCAAAATTTGATAGAATTGTATTAATTGGTTCACAAGATATTGAGCAGAAACAAAATTCTGACAATAACCAAGGGCCATAACTCTGTTTAAATTTGTGAAAATTGAGGCGTAACAATCCCAAGCTAGATCTGGTTAAGGTCAATGCATAAGCAAAATTTGATCAAATTCTATCAATTTGTTCACAAGATATTGACAATAACCAAGAGCCATAATTGTGTGTTGCATATTTTGCGAAAATTGATGTGTAACAATCCCAAGCTAGATCTGGTCAAAGTCAATACATATACAAAATTTGGTCTAATTCCATCAATTCATGCTCAAGATTCGGAATCAGTGAACGATGGAATCATGGACAACCTGAAAACAATATACCTCCCTCCCACCAAATACTTCCTATGCAAGTGGGTATAATAAGAGTGGTACAGGGATTGGGGGAAGGATATAACTTTGCATGACAAACCTTACAATATGCAGACAGTGAAGGGCTGGACCAGCCAGGTTGTCTTGGCAGTCTCTTCTGGAACTTTGCTTTTCACCATTTATACTGTGTATTTTATGTATGACAAGTGATGGCCCTAACCGGACTGCATGGCTTGTCAAGAACATTACTCTTTTCAAGAATGACATTTTGGTTTCGCTGTACCCTAGCTCAAATCAACACAGAAACTCATACGAGGCCAAAATGTCAGAAAACATACCTTCAGACATGTGCATCCAACAAAGATTCAGATCTGCCTACACATTTGCGCAGCCTGATCAGAATCTTCACTGGGTAAAGTTTGGCTTGCCAAGAATGCAAAGTTACTTCCTGCGGACAATGAAGACTGATCAGACTGTGTGGAGGTGCAGGCTGATTCGAGTCTGAGTCAGTGCACGGTAAAACCTACAACACTTGTGTGATCAGCGAAGACTCAGATCAGCTTGCACATTTGTGCAGGCTGATCTGAGTCTTTGCTGATCGCATGTGCCTTCTATAGCCTCCAGGCTATTCAAAGAGGGATAAACCAAAATCCTTGCCATACTGGCTGGATGTACATGCTGGTCTGAATCTTCGCTGGTCACACAAGTGTTATTGCAGGTTTTGTCATGCGCTGACTTGCTTGTTTGTGTTGAGGTTTTACGGCCCAGTCAACCCAATGGGGTCATGTTGAGCGCGGTCAGTTTTCCTAACCACACGTTTACTGGGCAGGCTTTGTCCTCTAAGCGGTTAACCAGTATTGTGCACATTCTTTCGCCAGAAACTGACAACTGCCCTTCTTGAATCAGCAGAAGAAAAAGAATGACTGTAGAAAATATTTCATGATCAATCTCCACGAAAGAATGTTGCCAACCTCGGTGGGGGTAAAACCCGCGACCTCCTGGTCTCCAGACGCGCATCCAAATGAGCCACCGAGGCCGGCATGTGCGCTGACTTTAGTTGGGTGTACATGTCAAAAGGTACATTTTCTGCTGTTGTGGCTCATATAGTGAAAGCTTACTGTTCTGCTAATGAGGAGAAAACTTGTTGAAATATAGCTGCCTTTTGTTGATCACCCAATACTTCAGAGTGTTCCTCCATAAACAATGTCAGTGGTTTTAATACACTACATATATAACCTGATGGCTTACTGGGTACCTGAAACAAACAAATACATGTGTTGTTTAGGCAAAGTGATACACTCAAAGACAGAACAATCTAGACTGGACAGATTTTATTCCCCTTTAAATGGTTTTTGATTTGTTTGAAACAAACAATTACATGTGTCATTTAATTGGCGAAATGATACATTTGAAGACAGAATAGTCTAAATTGACGATATTTGGTTCCCTTTTCAAAAGATGACAATCTGGGCCAAGTTGTTCAAAGGGTTGTTAGCTTAACGAGCTCATTAGTGGTCAAAATGTTAACTGCTCTAGTATGGATAATACTAAATTCATCCCCCGCCGAGGTCGGCAACATTCTTTCATGGAGATTGACCATGAAATATTTTCTACGGTCATTCTCGGCTACATTCTTTGTTCTCTCATTCTCTCCCTTCCGCTGATTCAAGAAGGGCAGTTGTCAGTTTCTGGCGAAAGAATGTGCACAATACTGGTTAACTGCTTAGAAGACTAAGCCTGCCCAGTAAATGTGTGGTTAGGTAAACTGACTGCGCTCGACATGACCCATCGGGTTGACTGGGCCGTAAAACCTCAACACAAACAAACAAACTAAATTTACAGGTATTTTTGCTGAAAAAATGTGAGTAGCTTTTGCAAATGCAAAAGCTACTCACATTTTTTCAGCAAAAAATTTAGCATTTATGCCATATTTAATGATCAAAGATTTAACGATACGTTAACTAACAACATCGTTAGTTTTGAACAACTGGGCCCTGGTGTATTATGTCCCTTTCAAAATTATTAAAGTCATATCAAGATGCTGGGTGATAAGGAAAGGCTCTGTGCAGTGAAGCTCCATACCGTCAAGAGCAAAATTCTATCTCTAGCAGGACTCAAAACCGGAACCTTGTGCTCCAAAGTCAGAGGAGCTAACTATTCAGCTAATGAGTCATTTCCCCTTTTCAAATCATTTTTGATTTGACTTGGAGTTTTAGGGCCAAGTCAACACTGTTAAGGTCATTTCATCCCCGTCAGTTTACTCACTTTTCCTGGGCAGCCTTACTGCTCTTTGCAGTAAACCAGTACATTGTGCTCATATGTTTGCCAGTAACTGACAACAGCCCTTCTGATCAGCAAAAGGGGTAGAATACCAGAGAAATCTCCATGGAAGTTACATGGCCAAACTGGGATTCAAACTTACGACACCTAGATCTGTAGTCAGATATGCTACAGACTGTGCTACTGACCAAAATGATGAACATATGAAGATATGATATGACGGCTTAGTATAAACTACAGGTGTCCTGTAGCCTTGCTGCCATAGGGGTAGTGAGAAATTGTGTTATTTTTCACTCAACAGACGATTCTTGTGTAACTTTTTAAATACCAACCTCTCTATTGGTCCGTCTATACAATCTTGGAATGTCATTAACTTGTTTTAAATGTACAGAACACTGATTGGTAATGTCTATCACAATATATTCTCTAAATTGAGGCAGTTTACATCTGATACTGCTGCAACACTCCTCCATACAAACTGAAAAAGAATATTTCATTACGTGTATATAGATATAGATATTGAATGATTAAAAGTAAAGTCGAACCTCAATAGCTCAAACACCTATGGCTCGTTTACCATGGCTAATTTTTGAGTCCCTTTTTTCAATAGCTGAAGAAAACGAATATTTAGGGATTTTTTCTTATTTTATCTTGAACTTGTATGTTGCGTGTACTCATTAGAATTGCCTCATCAAGGCAATTCTAATGAGTACACACAACATAAAATTATTGTGTAGAAAATCGAAAAAACTCCCTATATTGTTGAAATTTGCTTCTTGACCTGGCACCATGATTAACCGTCAGTGGCTCAAACTACCCATGTCTTGAACAATTTTCTATGGCCCCAAAGATGTTCGAGCCATTGAAGTTCGACTGTATGTGATAAAGTCAAAGAAGCAAATGTGCAGATATCACTCAATATTAGCATGCTCTCTTGGTATTGCAAGCTGACTCAGATGCCTTCCAATGTTACTGTTACATGATGTTGCTTTTGATCAACCCAAATATAGTTGATTCAGTGCTATTATTTACACACACTATAGGTGCTGTACCTACATTTAAAAATATTTTTTCTCTATATTTGTTTCTGCCTTATTATACAAATATATTATTTCCAAGAAATTGAATAACGTCACTATTCACTTATGTCATCTGCGGTAGGCTTAGGTGACATCATTCGAAATGGCATACAATAATATTATAGTACAACAAAGTTTGAAGAAATAGAGGTAAATTCAAAATATTTTTTTTTTCTGTTTATAAGGGGTAAATTTGTAACTCTTTCCATGCTATTAAGCAGACGACAATTTGATGATATTTTTCTTATTTTTCCTAGAAAATAGGATCTGACACTTCATGCAAATTGTCTCCTAAGGAGACAATTTGTATGAAGTGTCAAATCCTATTTTCTAAAAAAAATAAATAAAAAAATATTTCAAAATGTTGTTTGCTGAATTTTTTGCCCAGCATACAAAGAGTTAAATATCGAAATCCATATACGTTTTGCACAAGAAGTTGAAAAGCATGTCCACAAAATAGTGTATTAATAGACTCTAATTCTTACCTTCAAATGATTTAAGCGATTCTTGGCCCAAACCTTCAAACCTTGGAAATATAGTCTGTTGTAATAACTGTTTAATCTGTGAATACATAATTGCAGTAGTAAGGGGACTAGATACACCAGGTAGATTTTCTGTCATTTTTTTTTCAAGGGAGACAACTTCTGTGACTTCCAGTTAGCTTTCTTGCACATCACACTCCTTCTGAGAAGGGGCCTACTCTAAAAGGAAAGACCTTGCTCCCACAGGGAGCAAATTCTTTCCTTTTAGGGTAGACACCTTTCCAGTGGGGAGGTAAACCAATTTTAACACAGCTGCCTTCCCTGACAGTGTACCCTTAATATATAAAGATGAATTGTTCAATGGAAATACATAAATTCTAAATATAACTTACAAATGTCATATGGGGATACACAACTCTGGATAAGATGCATTTTGGTTGAAAATAAGCCGCATTTTTTCAACTAAAAATGTTGATATTTTTCTTATTTCTCTCCAAAATATAAGCTGCAAGCATAGATCCACAAACTGACCTGTCGCTTTGACCTTTAAATTTAATATTCATGAGGATACATCCACTGTACAATTTAGGCATGACAGTCAGAAAATCCTGTGTTCCATGTGAGACAAGGACAGTTGACTACCGTTATCTTGATTCAAGGGACTCTCTGAAATACTTCAAGATATCCGTACCTCGACAAATCAGATTTGCAGACTTGAGGAAAAATAAATCAAATAACCATATTCACAAATTAATATGTAATTTGACTCCTGAAAGAGATGTATTGAAAATATTTCCACAATATTTTGTTACCTGTTCTTAGATTTCAATGTTAAAACAGGGACCAGGGCCCAGTTGTTCAAAGCTAACGATGTCGTTAGTTAACGATTCGTTAAAATTTTAATCGAGTGATACGCAAATATGCTGAAATTTTTTGCTGAAAAAATGTGAGTAGCTTTTGCAGTGCAAAAGCTACTCACATTTTTTCAGCAAAAAATATCAGAATACTGTGTATTAAATCCGCTAGAACAGTTAACGAAATGACCCTTAACGAGCTCGTTAAGCTAACGACGCTTTGAACAACCGGGCCCTGATTTCCAATTGTAGAGTAGCAGTTATTCAAGATAAGTTAAGTCGAGATAACGAGAGTGGACTATACATGTATTTGCTTATCATTACAGGTGATACCCGTTTACGCAGTTAAGGTATACTTATAAATATTATAATTAAAAGGTGACAGCACCGGTCAATTTAGTAGCCTATACTTAGAAGTCCCTTCTGCATCATTTTATCGAGAAATAAGGAAAATATTTAATATCTGGCTACTAAAACTGGTCCATATATAGTTTGATGATTTGGTGTTTTACATCTCTTTCAACATTATTTAAGCCATTTCGAGACAATGAAAGGAGGATAACGAAAGATTCTGTGCAATAAAAATCCATACAGCCATGAGCTGAATTCCACCTCCAATGGAATTTGAACCCGGGGCCTCGTATTCCAAGGTCAGGAGCACTAGCCACACAGCCATCCGTATGTTTTTCCATACATTGTTTATTCAAAGCTTTTGCAGTACAGGCTTTAGTCTACAAAGTCAAAATATTGTTGCATAAAACAACAAAAGTACTGACCAGACCTTTAAAGAAATGATCAGGCTGGTCTGGGCCTTCCATTTTGCCATTTGGCATTACCAGGAATGGATACACTTTTAGGAGAGACAACTGTGTCAAAACTGCTTTTGTCCCCTTCAAAGAGCTCAGCTCTAAAAGGAAACAATTTGCTCCCTTTCCTTTTAAAGTTGACCACTTTTCGGAACAGAATTGATGTACAGAAAAGCAAACAGGAGTTGTCTCTCTTGCCAAAATGGTGGTAAATTTACCAAGCCTTAACCCTTGTCATGCTGAATAAATTAAGATGCCACACCCACTTCCAATTTTCAGCCAATCAGATTACTTGATCCAGGTTGTTGATATAAATTCACATACTGTATGACAAACAGTGCAGATCCAGATCAGTTGGCTTCTTCAGAAGCCAACTGATCTGGATCTACACTGTTTGCAAAGGCAGAGTATATCTTGGTTCAACAGGACAAGGGTTAAATATAAAAGGCAGCAACAATGAGCGAAATAGACAAACAGATGAATGGAAAAATGAAATAAGGAAAAGCAATATGCTCCTCAACTCTTTCAAAGCTGAAAGAGGGGAGGTGAGGAGCAGGAGGTTGTGTGTGTGTGTTTGTGTTGTTGTTGGTGGTGGGGGGGGGGGGTGGTAAGGGGGGCATGATAATGAACTTCAGCCACCTATTTTAACAAGCCAAAAATTCAATTAACTTCTAAAGCACTATTCCAGTTAGAGCCAGCAGACAACATTTTTTTTTTTTTTTTTTTTTTTTTTTTTTTTTATTTTCTATATTTCAGAAAGTAAAGTTTGAATTTTCATGTGAATTATCTGTAAGGCAGGTGATTCAAATATAATGTCAAAACTTATTTTCTTGGGGAACCAAAAAAAAAAAAAAAAAAAAAAAAAAAAAAAAAAAATAGGTATTTCAGAATGTTGTGTTCTTGTGTATTTAGCACTTAAAGAGCTGAAGAAATTTACTTATCTCAAAACTTACACAATCTATTAACTTTTCAGCATCAGCTATAAGGGAAAGAATCTGTCCTACAGTAATAGGAGGGGTCAGTGGAATAGTTGGAGTAACTCTTCCTTCCTGTTTGGTAGGAGTTATCCGCCCGTCTATTTGACCACCAGGCTGTAGACTGCTGATTGGTTTATCTTGGGTTTTGTTTTGCTTCAGTTCTGGAGTTTCATTCCTATCAGTAATCTGAAAAATACATATACATTTTAACCATAACCACTCTCTGGGCTATTTCAGCAGATGATAGATTGATGGATTTTTCTTATTTTTCTCAAAGTAATTATCAGATTTTCTGCATTTTTTTTGAGGGGGGTTCAATTATCTTATGATAAAAAATGATATAGTGATGTAATAAAAAATTAAAATGAAACATTTTTTTTTCATGGATCCACTGGGATATGAACCTACAACCGTCAAGTTGTAAATGACTACGTTGTCTACATGTATATACAATAGGAAAAGTCAAAACTTCAAAAGTTTCTTTTTCCCAAACTATTTGAAAGATTTTCTTCATTTTCCAAGTGATTGATGTCTATGACGATACAAAGAATCTGTGCAAGTTTCAAAAGAATTGAATAAAAAGTGTGGACTTTATCGCTTAACCATGAAAAAATTAACCAAAATTTGAAATAGTTCCTTTTCCCATATTGTTTGATGGATTTTCTTCATTTCAATAGGATTGATGTCTATGATGATACAACTGATCTGTGCAAATTTCAAAAGAATTGGATGAAAAATGTGGATTTAATCGCATAAAAGAGAAAAAAAAAATAACCAAATTTTTAAGAGCCCTTTTCCCAGTATGTTTGACGGAATTTCTTCATTTTGGATAGGGTTAATCCTTACAATGATACAAACAATCTGTGCAAGTTTCAAATGAATCGGATAAAAAAAAGTGGACTTTATCGCGTAAAAGAGAAAAAGTTAACAGACATGCGCATAGACAGACAGATGGGAACCACGCCATGACACAAGCTCTTCTGGCCTTTGGCCAGTAGAGCTAATAAAAACCAGTTCTAAAGCACTAGTTTTGAAAATATACTGAACACTGTTTACCAATTTTCTATTGGACCATTGTTTCTATTCAATGAAACAAATGATTTCAACTTTCAGCGCTACAGAGAAAGGGATCTTCAGAATTTAAATTTTGTTGTTATTGCAAAAACATGTCACTGAGATGATACTTATGCATAAGAGGGGCATTCATTTAATGTTGTCATTGGGGTTCTACAGGGCGCTTTATTAATCCCATTCACATTTCGTTTACTTCAACCCTTCGAAGTATTCTCCCTTGACGGAAACACACTTTTCAAGTCTCGAAATCTATTCTGTAAAAGCAAAGAAGTAGGCCTTTTTAGGTATACCCTGATGACACTGGTAAATTGCACTACCAAGTGCACTTCGGGATTCATAACAACGACCAGAAAGGGCTTTCTTTAGTAAAGGAAATAGGAAAAAATCTCAGGGACTAAGGTCTGGCAAATAAGGTGGATGAGAGAGCTGAACTACCTTTTCCTCTTTCAAGAAGTCTTGGACAAGAACACACTTGTGAGCAGGTGAGTTGTCATGGATAAGACACAGACCTCTTAAACCTGTTGCAGGTCTACGTTTTTCATTTTGCATACAGTAAGGGTTGAGTGTATATGACCAAACCAACTTGAACTTTCAATAACTTTTGAAAGACTAAACGGATTAGACAAAATTTCATCCTATTATAGAAAATCACTCCCCTGTGAAATCACCGCAGTTTCTATGTGCTCCTTACAGCCTCAGGGTATGGTGGGCCATTAGTGACACAATTAAATGAACGCCACTCATATGTCATACAGATGAGACAATTCTAATGGGTGACCATAACATACAGACAAAAAACAATGACATCATGTTGATGCTGCTCTAATCTACAAAGTTCTAGATAATAGTGTTGGGAATCAGAGAGAAAATCATGATCAATTATTGGGAAAGTCAAACCGATTGATTATCGATTGTATAAGCGGATATCCCATAACTCGCGTCAAATAATAGATGATTATAGCATATGAGCTTTATGTTTCTGTATATAACTGCCTAACTAGGGTAATTTAAGATATAGTTTGTTTCAGACAAAGCAGATGTTTGCAGCCATGTTTCTAGTCAATGAGTCTTTCATAATACTCTTAATTTGTAGGTCTCATGATGTGACCTTTGGTCCATGTTTCTAAAATAGAATTTTAATTGATAGTGAAAAGAATCAATCCATAGCTGCCAACAGTAGGCTCATCCACATTTCGATTATTTTGATTAATTGGCACAACACTACCAGATAAACAATTTATTAATCCAAAAAGTACTGATATTTTAATACTTCTTGGTGAGGCGCTTCTAATGAATACCTACAACATATGTTTTTGTGCAGAAAGAAGAAAAATATTATGTGGATACCCCCTCTTATCTGATCTAGAACACTGTATGTACCTGTTCTTTGTAAGCCTCATCTAACCACGTTGAATACCTCATCAACATCTGTATAGAAAGTTTCCAGAATCTATGACACAATGGTTTAAGGTAGACCTCGTCATTCCAGCACTTGTGTAGACTGATCCATAAACAATGGGTAGAGTGTAGGTGAAACTCAGACTGGTCTGCAAATAACACATTCTGTGTTGACTAAAATATCATAAAGAAAATATAACGGTTTTCCTTAATCTTGTAGATTGGAGAACACATATGGAGCAAAAAAAAACTGTATTTTGCCATACATTTATAAGATATTTTTCTTATATCTCCCTGGAAATATATTTAGACGTTACTCGGTGAGGCACTTTTAAAGACATAGCTCCAGATAACTGGATATCTGGTAAATATCTGTCTTACTTCTACACAAAAATGTACATTGTGGGTACTCATTACAAACGCCTCACTGAGGCACTTCTAATGAGTCCCACAATATACCTTTTTATGGAGAAATAAGAAAAATATGAATATTTTTGATCGAAAAATCACCTTATTTGGAGCCCAGCTGTTCAAAGCATCTTTAGCTTAACAAGCTCATTAGTGGTCAAAATGTAAACTGTTTTAGTAAGTACAATATCTAATTCACAGGTATTTTTGCTGAAAAAAAATGAGTAGCTTCTGCAAATGCAAAAGGTACTTGCATTTTTACAGCAAAATTATTAGGATATAATCCCTATTTAATGACCAAAGTTTAAACGATATGTTAACTAATGACATTGTTAGTTTTGAACAACTGGGCCCAGATCATCAAAGACTCATCTGTACATTCTGTTCAGAGTATTTGCTGTTTGCCTACATAAAACAGAACTTTTATAATACAGTTATCATGGTGAAATATGAAGAACCGGACTAAAGTACCCGAGTTTTCTGATCTGGATATATGATGTTTGCATATCTCCTGAGATATTTTTTCTTGGCTGCTATATATGTCTACTGCAAATTTTACCCAGTGTGCTAAGCATTAAGACATCCATGAATACTGCAGATAACACCACATACATTTATATATATATTCATAATTATTGCAAATAACACCAACAACAACAATATATTCAAGTGGTACAAAAGCTGTATCTTACATGCTGAATCCCTTAGGTTGGTGTGGACAAAATATGAAAGCTATATCTTACATACTTAAGCAGTCATGTACACTTTTCAAAACTTAAACACAGCTGTAAATGACAAAGTATGACCTGACCTTGGTCTAGGCAGAAAGTCAAACTGAGGAAGGGGTGTGTGCTATTAAAAGGTCTTACCCTAAGGTAGGTGTGGGTTAAATATTAAAGCGGTATCTTGAATACTTCAGCAGTTACAAACACTTTTCAAAACTTAAAAGCAGAACTAAAACATGGGTGTAAATGACAAAGTATGACCTGACCTTGACCTAGGCAGAAGGTCAAACTCATGAAGGGGTGTGTGCTATTGAAAGGTCTAACCCTAACGTTGGTGTGGGCCAAATATTAAAGCAGTACCTTGAATATTTCAGCAGTTACAAACACTTTTCAAAACTTAAAATGCAGAACTCAAACATGGGTTTAAATGACAAACTATGACCTGACCTTGACCTGGGCAGAAGGTCAAACTGAGAAAGGGCTGTGTGCTATTGAAAGGTCACACCCTAAGGTAGTTGTGGACCAAATATTAAAGGAGTATCTTGAATACTTCAGCAGTTACCAAAACTTTTCAAAACTTAAATGCTAACTCCAACATGGGTTTAAATGACAAAGTATGACCTGACCTTGACCTAGGCAGAAGGTCAAACTGAGGAAGGGGTATATACTATTGAAAGATCTAACCCTACGGCTGGTGTGGGCCAAATATTAAAGCTCTATCTTGATTCCTTCAGCAGTTATGTACACTTTTCACAACTTAAATGCAAAACTTAAACTTGGGTGTAAATGACAAAGTAAGAACTGACCTTGACCTATATAAATGGTCTAAGTTGGGGATGGGGGGTGTATGCTATTGAAAGGTCCTACCCTAAGGTAGGAGTAGGCCAAATATGAAAGCAGTACCTTAAACAATTAAAAAACTATGCACACCTTTGACAAAGTATGACCTGACCTTGACCTAGACAGAAGGTCAATTCAGGAAGGGGTGTGTGCTATTGAAATGTCTAATCCTAATGTTGGTGTGGGCCAAATATTAAAGTGGTATCTTGAATACTTCAGCAGTTACAAACACTTTTCAAAACTTAAACGCAGAACACCAACATGGGTTTAAATGACAAACTATGACCTGACCTTGACTTAGGCAGAAGGTCAAACTGAGAAGGGAGTGTGTGCTATTAAAAGGTCTTACCCTAAGGTAGTTGGGGGCCAAATATCAAATTGGTATCTTGAATACTTCAGCAGTTACCGAAACTTTTCAAAACTTAAACGCAGAACTCCAACATAGGTTTAAATGACAAAGTATTACTTGACCTTGACCTAGGCAGAAGGTCAAACTGAGAAAGGGGTGTGTGCTATAGAAAGGTCTAACCCTAAGGCTGGTGTGGGCCAAATATTAAAGCTCTATCTTGAATCCTTCAGCAGTTATGTACACTTTTCACAACTTAAATGCAAAACTTAAACATGGGTGTAAATGACAAAGTAAGAACTGACCTTGACCTATATAAATGGTCTAAGTTGGGGATGGGGGGTGTATGCTATTGAAAGGTCCTACCCTAAGGTAGGAGTAGGCCAAATATGAAAGCAGTACCTTAAACAATTAAAAAACTATGCACACCTTTGAAAACTTAAACATTGTGCTAACGCGGACGCCGACAGATGCCGATGCCAACGACAGGGTGACAATATAAGCTCTCCAGGTACATAGTCCCGGCCAGCTAATTAACAAATTTCATATGCCTATTTGAGGTAGATATGTGTAGAGTTTTTCTTCACATCATACTGATGTTCCAAGACCATCTATTTATAGAAAACAGTGCCCAGATTCTTAGAATTATAATAACATACCTGTGGACCTATTAAATGCTGAAAATAATGATGATTCAAATGCACCATACCTGTGGACCTATTAAATGCTGAAAATAATGATGATTCAAATGCACCAGCGATTTCCTGAAACCTACAAATAGACAGAATACAAATATACAGGCAATAACTACATATACACCTATGTGAGATTAAAAATTACAGAATATTATACATAACTCTTGATAAATCTGGAGTGGTCAATACAAATATTTTTCATTTCTTTATAAAAACATAATGAGTAATGCAATTCTAATGAGTACCACAAAAAATGTTTGTTTAAGGAGCAGATCAGCTCTAGCAGTGATTTGTAGAGTAATTAATCACAGTTGGAGGTCAGATGTAAAGTAGATAAAATCACAAGCATGTAGCGCTCATGATTTATCTACTTACAACTGACTGACAAACTATGATTTATTACTTGCCAAATCACACACTTAAGCTGTTTTTATTCTAACACACTAAAAGTGACAAAATGCTATTGTTTCCCTCAGATTCTCCCATTGCTTGAAGGAATCCTGCCAACACTTTTGATGTAACATAATGTGTTTGCCTGTTTTTATAACTAATCGGATGCATGAAAAATACATTACACCATCTAATGCAGGGAAATGATGAATGGCTTTGTGAAAACTCATAAAAAGGTGACTATTTGCATCATGTTCTTCTTACTAGTGACTTTGTTGCAGAATAAAACATTTCTAATCCAGTAACTACATGTATATAGGCATGCTGTATTAGAATAAGAAGTATTGCAGCATAACTTTTTAGTTAAAAACAAACAAAAAAAAAAGTCTTAACTAGAGCTTTAAATGTATGATCAAAATAATCACCTTTTCTGATACTCTAAATAAATGTACAAGCATTTACTCTATTTGCCCTAAGTATTGGGATAGTTAGGTCTGAACAAATAGTGTTGACCAAGCCCAGACACTGCAGACTGTGGTATCTGACTGGGACCTGCACCATTTAGATAAAGAAACTGGTAGTAAAAGAAGGTTGTTCAAATTCTAGGAAAAGTGTGGAAAGGAGTAAAGGTATTGAAAAATTTAGGGTAAATAACATAATATACACAGCTCTAGATAAGAGAAGGTAGCCACATATTGTTTTCCGTATTTCTCCACAACATATTGTGAGTACTCATTAGAAGTGCCTCAGTGAGGCACTTCTAATGAGTATTCATAACATGTTTTCATTGAAAAATAAGAAAAATACCAATACTTTACAGTTGTCAAAAATGTCTTATCTGGAGCTTTGATAATTCAGTTTCCTCCAATACGCACCTAATCTGGAAGTAGACCGGTAAACTCCATTTGTTCATGAAGGTTTGATAGCTAGGATGTTCTCGTAGTCTCTTCACACTTGCCTGTGAGCCACATTGTTTCTCAAAGTCATCCAAAAACTGCATACTCAGCAAATATTTCTGGACAAAACAAAGAAAAAAAAATACAGATTTTTTTATGATGTGTCAACCCTGGTCCTGTTGAAAACGGATATGCCTTGCCTTTGCAAACAGTGTACATCCAGATCAGTTGGCTTCTGTAGAAGCACTTCTAATGTACTCATAACATATGATTTTAAGAAGTCATTTGGACAATTATCCCAGACTAATCATCAAATATTCCTTCTTAACAAGTCTTTTGAATAAAATTCTACATACACAATTCTACAAATGTATTATAATACCCCGTGATGCATCAGCAATTTACCTTCAAAGCTCAAGTCATTAGCCTGAGCTGCACCAAGCAATGGAACATGCCTACCACACATACAAACAATAAGAAGCCTAGATCAGTCAGCAGGTGCAGAGCATCAACACAGGTTAATCAGACCCTTGACTGTTCTACCAGGTCAAACATCCTGTAACCAGTGATAGTCTTTATCAGACCACAATGATATACAGTCTGAGCTTGCCCATCACTTTTTCATGTGCATTATAAAGTCTTGGTCTGATAAAATGCCCCTTTTCTAAGGTGGTGGGTTGTCTTGTTCATTTTTTGTGACACTTTATGGCTGCTTGCTGTAGGGGTTTTTTTGTTGTTTTTTTTCATATCTGATTCAATTTAACATTCTTTTGTAGTGCATAAAGGGTCTTGTCTGGCACTGTGATCACTTTTATGGGGAAGAGGAAGCTGACTGGTTTGCCTTTTTGTTGTTTTGTTACATGTATTCAGTCCATTTGGTTTATTGCGCTCTTGGTATCATGTCGGGCTGCTATTGTGGCAGTTTCTGGACTTCTTCTTTACTGTTTAGGCTTGGAAAACGTCTTCTTTAATGAAGCATGAAAAATATATTCTTAACCCTTGCCATGCTGAGTAAATAAAGATGCCACACCCACTTCTGATTTTCAGCCAATCAGATTACTTGATCCATGTTGTTGAAGATTACTTGATCCATGTTGTTGATACAAATTCACATACTGAATAACAAAAAGTGCAGATCCAGATCAGTTGGCGCCAACTGATCTGGATCTACACTGTTTGCAAAGGCAAGGCACAACTGGGTTCAGCAGGACTAGGGTTAAATACTTATACAGGATGCAAAACATTTTCTAATATACTTACAGCATGAAAAATATCAGGATTTCCTGGAGCAAATATAGAGCCAGTTCTAGCTTCTATATTACTGACTACTTCAGGCCACACAGAGTTCACCAAGAAATCATAGCCTCGAACCACATCTGAACCACTGCAAAAATTAAGAACCACATCAGAACCAGTGTACAAATCAAACTTATTCATGCCTAGCTTCCCAAATATGGGACAGTGGAAAACAGTGTAAATCCAAATCAGATATCACATTCTATGGCTTTTTATCAGAGTATACATTGTCTATCATATAACTGTTGCAATTTGCAATAACATATGGTTTTTTTCTATATTGTAAAATCATTTCATTATCTGTCATTTTCATGCTGAGTAAAAAGTTTTGTAGTAAAGAAGTTGTTAAGGAGGATAATTTGATGGTAATTCTGGTATAATTTCTCCAGTTCTCCACAAAATCATATATTATGGGTACTCATCAGATGCACCTTGCGAGGGCACTTCTGAAGAGAACTCATATGTTTTTATGGAGAAATTATCCGAAAATTATTACAGTAAACCCTCATTACAAAGACAGCATTTGTTCCCAAAGACGCTGCCATTAAAATGAATTTGCTGTTGTATAGAATACCTAATGAGCAGATTGATAAGTAAAAAAGGTATTGTTTTGTTCTTATTTCCTCATAGAACATATATTTTGGACATTTATTAGAATCACCTCACTGAGGCAATTCTAACAAATACCCAAAATGGATGTTTCTTTAAAGTTTTAAATACAATATTCTTGCATAATTTGTTACTAACTGTTACCTCTTAAGCAAATGTTTTGTGACAGTCAAATTGTCATTATAACGAATGTTGTTGTTGTATCGTGTGTCAGTATAAAGAGGGTTATCTGTACCAAATACTCCTCAGTAGACAGTTTGATGGTTAAAAATTTCAACAAACATAACGTTGATACATTTTATTATTTTCTCAGAAAAAAGAAGAAAATAAGCACAAACGTAAATCTGTCATCTGCTGAATTTGCACAGATACGAGGGTCCTGCAAAAAGTTCTGTCACTAATAGACTTCCTTGGTTTTATCCCAGGTATATTTTAAAATGCTTCACTGCACTTGAATGGTGTGTTGAATAGCTAATGATACCCGTTTATTTCGTTCAAATTGCTTTCCAAATGACCCAGTTATTTCAAATTGAAATAGATGCAGTCATATACACTGACCAATTTACTTGTTACAATAAGAAACGACCGAGCAAAGGATGGTCAGGAGTCCGCCTTTTACATGACAACGCCTCCTCTCATAAATGTGAGGTTGTAAAGTCTTTTTTGGCTTCTGAAAAGGTGAAAGTTTTAAACCATCCACCTTATTCACCTGACCTGAGTCCCTGTGACTTCTTTTTATTTCCAAGGCTTAAGAAAATGCTTTCTGGAAATAAGTATACGTCTAGAAGTTCTCTTGGCAGCGCTATTTATCTGTGTCTCCAACAGATACCAAAAGAAGACTATTTATCTGCTTTTCGCGACTGGATAAAAAGGTTACAAAAATCTGTTTCAGTAAAGGGGGAATACTTTGAAGGTTTGTTATAAAATTATGTTTGATAAAACGTACCACTGAAGTAATCCGAACCCAGTGACAAAACTTTTTGCAGGACCCTTGTAAAGCTATATGTTAATATCAGAATTTAGCCCAACCTGTTAACCCTTTCACCCCTAAGTTTCTGGTGTGGACTCTTCCATCTTTGGATTTGGATCTCTCCATTCTTGCAAATAGGATGTCAGTTTAATAGAAAACTGAATGAAATACAGTGTTTATCCTGATAAGTTAGCTTGTGGCAAGCCATTGCATCTGGATCTACACGGTTTGCAAAGGTGTCTGTTTTGGTACACTGAACTGAAAGGTTTAATAAGTTTTTTTATTTTCAGGTGAAAGCATAACATTTTTGTTCAGAGACATCTACTAGGCTCCCACTGACCAATATACACTTTTCGGCATGATGTGAATGATACTACTGAATACTGAAATTACCCTAAAATATTCAGGTATCATTACAGTAAATGTACTAAAATTTAAAACACTTTATTCTAGACTTTTCTGGCCTATTTTTTATATATATAGATATAAAATATTTGGTGGAAAGGCAAACAAGAGCCTGATCTACTCCTTCAGGAGTAGTCTGATCTGGGGCTGCACTGTTTGCAAATGCCACTCTGTCAGAGAAATTGGAGTACAAAATTTTAGGGCAATTACTGTATTATTTTGAAATTTTTACCAAATTCATAAATTTTGAACAAGTCCATTTGACTACCTGATGATGTGTCAAAAAGGAACTGGTAAAATGGCAAACAATACAGACCCTGATCAAACTGCTTGAGGTGGATCTATACATATGTACTATTCCTCAGGCATGTCTGTCTGAATATTTGGGTCAGTCATAGCTCTAGATATGGTATACATGTTCCAATGCTCCAGATACTGCACTTATTTCAACCAAAAAATATTGATACAGTGAAACCTGTGTAAAACAGCCACCTTTGAGACTGACTTTAAATAGTGGTTGATATGGAAAAAAGTTGTCTGTCTTATAAAGGTACATGTCATGTAATTTTGCTAGCAAAATTACATGACGTGTACCTTTATAAGACAACCACCTTTCCACAAAGCCACTTAAGTCAATCTCAAAGGTGGCTTTCTTACACAGGTTTCACTGTATTCTTTCATATTTCTCCATAAAAAATGTATGTTCTGATCGTTAGAAGCACCTCACTGTCTAACCAGTATATATCCACAACACATATGTTTTCATGGAAAAATATTCACCCGATACTCCAATGGCATGCTTACCCCATAGCAGCTCCTGATGTTACATCTGTCAGCAGTTTACATTTCAGTGGTACAAACTGGATTATTTTGTTAAACATTCCTTTTAAACCATCATGACTAGTTCGGATGAATTGTTCAGATACAACCTGTAGAGAAATGTAATATAAACAATCATGACTTGTTCTGATGAATTATTCAGATACAACCTGTGGAGAAATGTAATATAAACCATCATGACTAGTTCAGATGAATTGTTCAGATACAACCTGTGGAGAAATGTAACATAAATAATCTGATGAATTATTCAATATGACCTGTAGAGAAATTAATGTGAAAAATTTACAATGATTGTGCGCCATTCACTTTGCAGACTAAGATCAACACAGACTTTATACCTCTAGATAGTAAGTGTATCCAGAAATAAGTTATTTATTTCTCCATGAAAAGATCTGTAATACTCATTAGAAGGGCCTCACTGTCAAAGGCACTTCTAATGAATACCCGTGACAGTTTTCATGGGGAAATAAGACAACATATCATTACTTTTGGCAATGTCAGAAAACATATCTTGCGACATTTGCCCTCAGCAAAGATTCAGAATAATCTGTGCATTCCTGCAGTCTGATCAGAATTGTCACTGGCCACATTTTGGATAGCCACGAATGCTGTTTCGTCATGCAGACATCAAAGACTAATCAGACTCTGTGAATGTCCAGCTGGCTGAATTGAGTCTTTGTTGGACACACATCAGAAGGTATGTTTTCTCATGTTACGGCTCAAACAGATCCAATACAATTAAATAACATAGGAGATAGAGCTATCATACAATAACAGTCAAATAGGTGTTCAATAATATACCAGTACTGGAAGTTATTGTACCCCACTGTGACATCATGCTACAAGTTTGTTACAGTAATCTTGTATAAAATCCCACTTCCTTTCCCAAGCTCAACTCAGTATATATTAACATATTTGTACTGTAACATTTTACATGTAATCCAGCAGTTGAAAAGAATTTGGCCAATTTATGATTTTTCAACCACAAACTGCTAACAGTTGCTTAATCAAGTAAATATCCAAACACTATCTAAAACACAAACTGGTTTATCAAGCTTTGAAGTTACATGTAAACAGTTCAAGTTTAAGTAAACCTTGACCAATGATGTTGATCTTCAGCTGAAAAAACAGTCTACCCTTATTACTAGCCAGGTGCTCAATATTTATGTAAAATACTTGAAAGATCTCAATTCTTGCTGTTGCTTATAAACCCTTGCCCAATATACAATTTAATTTTAGCAGATGCTCCATTTTTACTACATAACCAGAGTCTTGGTATACATAAACCTTGTCTCTGCCTACCATTCCTCACTTGATAAACCACAACATGATAAATCAGGGCCCAGTTGTTCAAAGCGTCGTTAGCTTAACGAGTTCGTTAAGGGTCATTTCGTTAACTGTTTTAGCAGATTCAATATACAATATTCTGATATTTTTTGCTGAAAAAATGTGAGTAGCTTTTGCACTGCAAAAACTACTCACATTTTTTCAGCAAAAAATTTCAGCATATTTGCGTATCACTCTATGTAAATTTTAACGAATCGTTAACTAACGACATCGTTAGCTTTGAACAACTGGGCCCAGATTAGTTTTATCAGATTCACAATATTTACTACATGGTCTTGGTAAACCTCAACTTGACTGCCACATTTTATTCCACACCTGATAAACCAATACTTTCATAGCAGATGTTCAATAATTATTACCTAATTTTGGTAAAAACCTCAACCAAGATTGCCACTTTTTATAACTCACCCGATAAACCATTTAGATAAAGAGATGCTCAGTAATCACTACATGATTTTGGTAAACACCTCAACCTTGACTGCCTCTTTTCATACCTCACCCAATAAACCATTTAGTTTAACATGTTTAAGAGATGCTCCGTAACCACAACATGGTTTTGGTAAAAACCTCAAACTTGATTGCCACTTTTTATGCCTCATCTAATAAACAGTTTAGTTTAGAAGATGCTCAATAATTACTAAAGGGTCTTGTTAAACCTCATATCTGACTGCTGCTGTTTAGTATTCCTTACCCAATAAACCAGTTTGTTTTTAACCCATATAAGCCTAGTGTCCCATAAAAGGGACATTGGCAAACAGAGTAGACCCACATCAGATGCTGCAGAAAGCAGTGTCTGATCAGGGTCTACTCTGTTTGCATTAAGGTCAGATATTTCTACAAAATATGACAATAATAAAAATTAACCAGAAACCCCCTATACAGGAAATGAACCTGTCCAAAATGTTATAGTAGAAGAATCCACACAGCATAAATTACTTAGTTAACCATGAACAAGATGATTGATTGTGTTGGGGTTTAACGACATGTCACCCTTGTGGGTCATTTTGTGTTGTCTCCCAGAGAAAGGGAGAAAAGAGATAGAGATAGCAGAAGAATTGAAAGAGAGGAACAGGGAAGAAAGAGGAACAGGAATGAAAGTGAAGAAACAGAAGAAATAAAAACATTCCCCCTCTACCCTTATCTGCTATAAGGATAGCAGGCCTTGCCCAACTGTAAGCCAATCAGTTGGACGCCCAGGTGATGCAAGATACACGACACCTTTGCACCACCAGACCAGCCCATGAACAAAATGATATTTATTGTTTATAGCAAATTGCAAAGAATCCAACAACACTGTGCAGATATGAAAGTTATCCAGAGTTTTCCCTGTTTTTATGTTGTATAAAGTCTTTTAAGGGGTCTGGATATACTTGGTAAATTCTATACTACTTTTTACAAGGGAGACAATTTTATGGACTGCCAATCTGCTTTCCTGCAAACTAAGCCCTTACTGGAAAGGGGTCTACTCTAAAAGGAAAACAATTGCTCCAAAAGGGAGCAAATTCTTCCCTTTTAGACTTCTTTTCAGAAGGAAGGCAAAAAAAATTTTGATGAGTTGTTTGCCCTGAAAGTGTATCTGTTCCCCTTTAAGGAGCCAGCATTGAAATTATAACTATAGGAAAATATGCAGGTACCTCTTCCATATATGGCTTGACAATATGCTGCCTAAATAGATTCTCAGCATCTCTGATCTTGTCAATTAAGGCATAAGTCCGCAGACACTGTCGTAAAATATCAGCATTCGCTGTATCCAAACCTTCTAGAAAGGATCCTTCTAGGCTGTATTGTAGAGTTGTTCTTATGTTGGCTATTCTCTGAAAAACAATATGAGCTACAAAGTGAGAAAACATACCTTCTCTGACATGTCAGCCCAATGAAGACTCAAATCAGCCTGCACAATTGCACAATCTGATCGTCTTTGTTGTCCGCATGAAGAAACTTTGCATCCTTGGCTATCCAAAATGTGCTCAGGGACGATTCAGACCAGCTTGCATGAATGCGCAGGTTGATCAATCTTCACTGGGCCCACATATTTGAAGGATATGTTTTATGATGTTGCGGCTCATGTGGTGGTTAGCCAAGACTATCAGAAGAAAAGAAAGCAGACCATCAAGGCACACATAGCTTCAACAAAACTTCTAATGAGTACCCACAAGGTCTATTTTTGTAGAGAAATAAGAAAAAACATAATTTTTCTTAAAAAAGCATCACATCTAGAGCTACACTGTAACACTACCATTTATTTCATTCAGCAGTATGCCTCAATGTTTGCCTTCCACAGATGTTAGTGTTGTTGGGGTAAATATAAGAAGTGTGCAAGTCCATGCTCCTAATAAGATTGGTATCTGGATTTTCGTTTTCTGAGGAAAGCTGTATAAAGTAGTTCCCAACAGAAGAGTTTTCATGAAGCAACTTTATTGAGAAGTGATAAAAGGTTTTTTGGTAAAATAAATAAAATACCAGGTTACTAGTCTCCCACGAAAAATGATTTTAGGGCCATTTTGTATTCTGGGAAGTGACAATAGTGTGTACTTTATGTAGAAATGGAGATAAAAATACGCTGTATATCTGCAAAATAAAGTCTTACAAGTTCTGCAAAAGAAAACCTTGAAAGTAACATCTTATCTGGGCTACACTTTTTGCAAAGGCCTGTCTGTCTATATATTTAGGTTTAATAAATGCAACAGCAGGACATCAATCTGATAGGAACATTGCTACTTTGACTTTTATACCATATAGGGTGAGTAGAGAGAGAACCTTGATGAATGTAGAATCAAGCACTCCTAAATGGCATAGGTCACAAGGCAGATGTCTCTTTTCATCTGTACATTTATATAGCATTCACTGCAGGAGAAAATGTACCGTAAGACATTGAAAACTGAGATTAGCATGTGCATCCACACTGTCTGATCAGTTTTTGTTAGTCATTTTTTGGACACCAATCATCCAAGCTTTCTACAGAGGGATAGCAATGATAGATCAGACTGTACAGGCTGATCTGAGACCATGCTGGACATATATTAAGGTACATTTTCTCATGCTTGTGCAGTTTCACTTTCTTGTCTTGGATTATAACTCATCTTTTTTCTTTTTTTTTTTTCTTGCACAGATTTGGAAATCCTGGATTTTAACCTGGTATAGAAATTCCTATCCTATGCAGGTTATCCTACCCAGGGTAAGATAAAAACTGAGAATTCCCACCTGTTTGATATACATTGGTTGTATAGGACATTACACAGGCCATCGTTAAGGCTGACATTACTGAACAGAATGATGTCATTAAACGTCATGGTAATGTCATCACAATACGGCAGATGTCTGCAAACAAAGTGGCTGCATTATCAAATATCCATGTTCAAAAATGAAAGGTATGCAAGAAAAAGAATCTATTATGGGTGTGAGGAATAGATAGGAAGATCCGTCCCTCGGGATCACAGTCTTGCATCACTCAAAAAGCCTCAAAATGTCAGACAGGGATCCTTGGGACAGATTTTTCTATCTAACCTCGCACCCATTACAGATTCTTATATTCTATATCAAGGTTACTGCTTACTAATTTTATTTTCTCTGCAACGTCTACAACTTTAATATCAGTTTTATTTTCTCAACCAGGCTAACAACTTACCGGTTTTATTTTCTCTACTAGAGGTAACCCTTTGCTTTTTGTGACATAAAACTGAAGCTTATTAAATTCTGTGGCAACTCTTTCAATCAGCTGGCCATTCAACTGCCTGAAAAATGAAGCAGCATTCAAATTAGAGACAAGTTCTTATAAATTCAAGCACTATACTAAAATAAAACAATGCAAAATTTTCTCATTTCTTTGCAAAACATACATCCTATGATCAATCAGAACATCTGAAAAGTAAATGAATACCGCCACTGTTCACTTATGACATCATCAGCATTAGGCTTTCATTTAAAAAGCATCCGTTAGTACAATGGTGAAAATGCCATTCAAAAATAGTTTGATGATTTTTCGACTGCAAGCAGGAAATTTTGAAGAAATTGAGGCTTTCAATTTATTTTTTTCTTCTCATTAAAAGTCATAAATTTTTTACTGAGAAATGCATACTTGCACAAGAAGCTGAAACACATGTCCACAAAAATGGTGGATTAGACTATAGGGCCCAGTTGTTCAAAGCATCGTTAGCTTAACGAGCTTGTTAGTGGTTAAACTGTAAACTGTTCTAGTAAGTACAATATCTACTGTGCTTTCGACATCTTTCAGAAAGTCGTTTTTTGCTTGAAGCTTTACACAGAAGAAGTAAATTTGCAAACTTTTGTCATGATTTAATGCAAAACCATTTGTCGAACTACCTATGTACAAAAACTTTTATTCTAGTCATTGGTTTTTAAAAAAACAAATATTTCCACTTTTTCCCCACAGTAAAAATGAAGCCAAATCATGCAGAAATCTGTAGGGTAGGTAATTTGGAGCCAGATTTTCAACTTGTTCAATTTTTATGAAAATTTCACACTACTGTTGTGAAACATCAATAATTCAAATTCATCAAAGAAAAGTAGAAAATATTTTCTTAGACAAAAATTCAAAAAAACACTTTACTATAGAAATTGCATAGGTCAGACTAACTTTTGGCCGTAAGTTTAATTTTAGTTTAAATATTTGAGAACAAAACACAGAAACAGAAAAGACAAATGGTTTCTGATAAGATTTGGTCAATCAGAATAAAATATTTTCATTTAAAATAAAACGCCAAGCACAAAACGTCTTTCCAAGAGATGTCGAAAGGATAGTAACTCACAAGTATTTTTGCTGAAAAAATGTGAGTAGCTTTTGCAAATGCAAAAGCTACTCACATTTTATCAGCAAAAGTATTAGCGTATATGCCATATTTAATGATCAAATTTTTAACGGTAGGTTAACTAACAACATTGTTAGTTTTGAGCAACTGGGCCTAGGGTTTTGACTTCTGCAAGTAGAATCAAAGTACTGACAGCACTGGTGGTTGATTGACTCAGAGTGTAGGCTGAGAAAATGGTCCTGAACTGGGACTTAAGACTGTTTCATTTAACCCATGACTTCCTGTAATTAATTAAAACAAACAGAGCAGACCCCGATCAGATCCTTATCTGCAGCGTCTGATCTGGGTCAAGTACAAGTAACTGTTTGCCCATGTCCAGTGCAGGTTTTACAGATAATCCTCCTTACACGACATTGATGTAACAGTGACAAGAATAGCACAGCTATAGAGAACAGTACCTGGATTTCATAAAAACACACAGTTTGATTTCAGTGGCCAATGTTTTGTTTGTGTTGAGGTTTTACAGCCCAGTCAACCCAATGGGGTCATGTTGAGCGTGGTCAATTTACCTAACCACACGTTTACTGGACAGGCTTAGTTCTCTAAGCTATTAACCGGTATTGTGCACATTCTTTCGCCAGAAACTGACAACTGCCCTTCTTGAATCAGCCGAAGGGAGAGAATGACTGTAGAAAATATTTCATGATCAATCTCCACGAAAGAATGTTGCTGACCTCGGCGGGGGTCTCACCCGCGACCACCTGGTCTCCAGTCGGATACGCAGCCAACTGAGCCGCCGAGGCCAGCCCATTGGCCAATGATAATAGCGTGGACAACCTAAAGAAATTTTGGTGTATGGTATACTTTGGCTCAACTGTAAACAATTGACCCAAAAATGCTACCTGTATTATTTCACAGTGAACCAATGCTGATCATAATTTTACCTGTTAAACTGAAGAGCTTCAGAAGAACTATCTGATGACTGTATCCCTAGAAGCCTCTCAATTTTCTCAACTGACTGGATTATACTCATTAGCCTTTGTAAACATGCCTGAAATTGAAATGGATCATCCAATGGCTCATAGCTCTATAACTGATTCGGAGCTTTTATTTGCACAAACTATAGATGCTTAAGCTAAATTTTATACATATAATTGTTTTCTATATTTGATTCTGTATTATTATACTGGGCCCAGTTGTTCAAAGCATTGATAGCTTAATGAGCTCATTAGTGCTCAAAATGTTAACTGTTCTAGTAAGTACAATATCTAATTCACAGGTATTTTTGCTGAAAAATGTGAGTAGCTTTTGCAAATGCATAAACCATTTTTTAATACAAGAGGACCATGATGGTCCTATATCGCTCACCTGAGGAAACAGCTTTGCAAACTTACTGTTGAAGTTTCAGCCAAGTTCACTGCTCTAAGATTTTTGTATAAAATTTATAGCCCTACTCCCGAGTGGCCATGTTTTTTTCATGCATCATGATCGCTGGAACTGAATCTTGAAAGAAGGTCACCAAAGGAACAATTCTGCCAGGTTATATTGAAATTGGTCCAGTGCTTTCTGACAAAAAGATTTTTGAAGTGTTTTATAGAGCTATATAGGGAAAATAAGTCCCACCCCCTAACGGCCATGTTTTTTGACGAATCATGACAGCTTGAACAAACTTGGTAGAGGGCCACCAAAGGAACATTCCTGCCAAGTTATATTGAAATCGGTTCAGTGGTTTCTGACAAGAAGAATTTTAAAGTTTTCTATTTAGATATATAGGGAAAATAAGCCCCACCCCTAGCAGCCATGTTTTTTGATGAATCATGATTGCTTGAACAATCTTGGTACAGGGTCACCAAAGCAACATTCCTGCCAAGTAATATTGAAATCGGTCAGGTGGTTTCTGACAAGAAGAATTTTAAAATTTTCTATACATATATATACAGAAAATAAGCCCCGACCCCCTGGCGGCCATGTTTTTTGACGTATCATGAGGGCTTGAACAATCTTGGTAGAAGGTCACCAAAGCAACATTCCTGCCAAGTTACAATGAACTCGATCCAACGGTGTCTTACAAGAAGATTATTAAAGTTTTCTATATAGATATAAAGGGAAAATATGCCCCGCCCCCTAGCGGCCATGTTTTTTGATGAATCATGCCAGCTTGATCAATCTTGGTAGAGGGTCACCAAAGAAACATTCCTGCCAAGTTATATTGAAATCAGTCCATTGGTTTCTGACAAGAAAATTTTTAAACTTTTCTATATAGATATATAGGGAAAAATAAGCCCCGCCCCCTGTCGGCCATGTTTTTTGATGAATCATGATAACTTGAACAATCTTGGTAGAGGGTCAACAAGGAAACATTTCTGTCAAGTTATAATGAAATCGGTCCAGTGGTTTCTGACAAGAAGATTTTTTAAGTTTTCTATTTAGATAAATAGGGAAAATAAGCCCCGCCCCCTGGCAGCCACGTTTTTTTATGAATCATGACGACGAACAATCTTGGTAGACGGTTACCAAAGAAACATTCCTGCAATGTTGTATTGAAATCGGTCCAGTGGTTTCTGACAAAAGGATCATTAAAGTTTTCTAAACAGATATATAGAGAAAATAAGCCCCGCCCCCTAGCTGCCATGTTTTTTGACAAATCATGACTGCTTGAACAATCTTGGTAGAGGATCAGCAAGGGAACATTTTTGCCAAGGTATATAGAAATCGGTCCAGTGGTTTCTGACAAGAAGTTTTTTTAAAGTTTTCTACATAGATATATAGGGAAAATAAGCTCCGCCACCTGGCAGCCATGTTTTTTAACGAATCCAAATAGATTGAACAATCTTGGTAGACCATCACCAAAGGAACATTTCTGCATAATTATATTGAAATCGGTCCAGTGGTTTCTGACAAGAAGATTTTTAAAGTTTTCTATATAGATGTATAGGGAAAATAAGCCCCACCCCCTGGCGGCCATGTTTTTTGACGAATCCAAATGGCTTGAACAATCTTAGTAAAGGATCACCAAAGGAATATTTCTGCAAAATTATATTGAAATCGGTCAAGTGGTTTCTGACAAGAAGATTTTTAAAGTTTTCTATATAGATATATAGGGAAAATATGCCCCGCCCCCTGGCGGCCATGTTTTTTGACGAATCCAAATGGCTTGAACAATCTTGGTAGAAGATCATCAAAGAAACATTCCTGCAAAATTATATTGAAATCGGTCCAGTGGTTTCTGACAAGAAGATTTTTAAAGTTTTTTATATAGATATATAGGGAAAATAAGCCCCGCCCCCTGGCGGCCATGTTTTTTGACGAATCCAAATGGATTGAACAATCTTAGTAAAGGATCACCAAAGGAACATTTCTGCAAAATTATATAGAAATCGGTTCAGTGGTTTCTGACAAGAAGATTTTTAAAGTTTTTTATATAGATATATAGGGAAAATAAGCCCCGCCCCCCGGCGACCATGTTTTTTGACGAATCCAAATGGCTTGAACAATCTTGGTAGATGATCACCAAAGGAACACTTCTGCAAAATTATATTGAAATTGGTCCAGTGGTTTCTGACAAGAAGATTTTTAAACTTTTTATATAGATATATAGGGAAAATAAGCCCGGCCCCCTGGCAGCCATGTTTTTTCACGAATCCAAATGGCTTGAACAATCTTGGTAGAGGATCACCAAAGGAACATTTTTGCAAAATTATATTGAAATCAGTCTAGTGGTTTCTGACAAGAAGATTTTTTAAGTTTTTAGTTAAACAAGAGGACCATGATGGTCCTATATCGCTCACCTGAGCAAACAGCTTTGCAAACTTACTGTTGAAGTTTCAGCCAAGTTCACTGCTCTAAGATTTTTGTATCAATTTTATAGCCCTACTCCCGAGCCGCTATATTTTTTTTCATGCATCATGACTGCTGGAACTGAATCTTGAAAGAAGGTCACCAAAGGAACAATTCTGCCAAGTTATATTGAAATTGGTCCAGTGGTTTCTGACAAAAAGATTTTTGAAGTGTTTTATATAGCTATATAAGGAAAATAAGCCCCACCCCCTAACGGCCATATTTTTTGACGAATCATGACAGCTTGAATAAACTTGGTAGAGTGCCACCAAAGGAACATTCCTGCAAGTTATACTGAAATCGGTTCAGTGGTTTCTGACAAGAAGATTTCTAAAGTTTTCTATTTAGATATATAGGGAAAATAAGCCCCACCCCTAGCAGCCATGTTTTTTGCCAAATCATGATTGCTTGAACAATCTTGGCACAGGGTCACCAAAACAACATTCCTGCCAAGTAATATTGAAATCGGTCAGGTGGTTTCTGGAAAGAAGAATTTTAAAATTTTCTATACAGATATATACGGAAAATAAACCCCGCTCCCTGGCGGCCATGTTTTTTGACGTATCATGAGGGCTTGAACAATCTTGGTACAGGGTCACCAAAGCAACATGCCTGCCAAGTTAGAATGAACTCGACCCAACGGTTTCTTACGAGAAGATTTTTAAAGTTTTCTATATAGATATATAGGGAAAATATGCCCCGCCCCCTAGCGGCCATGTTTTTTGACGAATCATGCCGGCTTGAACAATCTTGGTAGAGGGTCACCAAAGAAACATTCCTGCTAAGTTATATTGAAATAGGTCCATTGGTTTCTGACAAGAAAATTTTTAAACTTTTCTATATAGATATATAGGGAAAAATAAGCCCCACCCCTTGGTGGCCATGTTTTTTGATGAATCATGATAACTTAAACAATCTTGGTAGAGGGTCAACAAGGAAACATTTCTGCCAAGTTATAATGAAATCCGTCCAGTGGTTTCTGACAAGAAGATTTTTAAATTTTTCTATTTAGATACATAGGGAAAATAAGCCCCGCCCCCTGGCGGCCATGTTTTTTGACAAATCCAAATGGCTTGAACAATCTTGGTAGAGGATCTCCAAAGAAACATTTCTGCAAAATTATATTGAAATCGGTCCATTGGTTTCTGACAAAAAGATTTTTAAAGTTTTCTATATAGATATATAGGAGAAATAAGCCCCTCCCCCTGGCGGCCATGTTATTTGACAAATCCAAATGGCTTGAACAATCTTGGTAGAGGATCATCAAAGGAACATTTCTGCAAAATTATATTGTAATCAGTCGAGTGGTTTCTGACAAGAAGATTTTTAAAGTTTTCAATTTAGATATATAGGGAAAATAAGCCCCGCCCCCTGGCGGCCATGTTATTTGACAAATCCAAATGGCTTGAACAATCTTGGTAGAGGATTACCAAAGGAACATTTCTGCAAAATTATATTGAAATCGGTCGAGTGGTTTCTGACAAGAAGATTTTTAAAGTTTTCTATATAGATATGTAGGGAAAATAAGCCCTGCCCCCTGGCGGCCATGTTATTTGACGAATCCAAATGGCTTGAACAATCTTGGTAGAGGATCACAAAAGGAACATTTCTGCAAAATTATATTGAAATCGGTCAAGTGGTTTCTGACAAGAAGATTTTTAAAGTTTTCTATATAGATATATAGGGAAAATATGCCCCGCCCCCTGGTGGCCATGTTTTTTGACGAATCCAAATGGCTTGATCAATCTTGATAGAAGATCATCAAAGAAACATTCCTGCAAAATTATACTGAAATCGGTCCAGTGGTTTCTGACAAGAAGATTTTTAAAGTTTTCTATATAGATATATAGGGAAAATAAGCCCCGCCCCCTGGCGGCCATGTTTTGTGACGAATCCAAATGGCTTGAACAATCTTGGTAGAGGATCACCAAAGGAACATTTCTGCAAAATTATATTGAAATCGGTCCATTGGATTCTGACAAGAAGATTTTTAAAGTTTTCTATATTGATATATTGGGAAAATAAGCCCCGCCCCCTGGCGGCCATGTTTTTTGACGAATCCAAATGGCTTGAACAATCTTGGTAGAGGATCACCATAGGAACATTTCTGCAAAATTATATTGAAATCGGTCCAGTGGTTTCTGACAAGAAGATTTTTTAAGTTTTTAGTTAAAAAATCTATTTTTAGCTCCTGTGACCTAGATATGCAATGGACCGGAACCATTTGAACAACTTTGAAAGAGGACCAACCAAGGATCATTCCTGTGAAGTTTGGTCAAAATCCAATCACTGGTTCAGGAGAAGATGTTGTTTAAAGATTGTGAACGGACGGACGGACGGACAGACGGACGACGACCGACGGCTCAGGTGAGCTAAAAATCTATTTTTAGCTCGTGTGACCTAGAAATGCAACGGACCGGAACCATTTGAACAACTTTGAAAAAGGACCAACCAAGGATCATTCCTGTGAAGTTTGGTCAAAATCCAATCAGTGGTTTAGGAGGAGATGTTGTTTAAAAATTGTGAACGGACGGACGCCGACGAGGGACGGTGGGTGATCACAAAAGCTCACCTTGAGCCTTCCGCTCAGGTGAGCTAAAAAAGCTGGTGTAAAAATTTAAGGAAAGCTTCTATATATTCAACAGCACCTAATGATAGTGGAATGTATGTACCTGATCAGACAGTATGGATGTGCAAGCTGTTCTGGACCTTTGCTATATGCATTTCATGATCTGGCATAAAGACTTTTTTCACATGTTACCGTCCATGTATTTTATAATATACCATAACCCTACTGGAACACTTTAACTCTTTACCATACATGTCCTAATATTTGGAAAAGTATATTATACTCCCTACTGATATGTCTAAAATAGTGTTGGATGCGTGCAAACAGTGTAGACCCTGATCAGATGCCGCATTATGCGGCATCTGATCTGGGTCTACACTGTTTGCTCAAACCTTTCTGTTCCAATATTTTGTTTTATTAAAGTACCTTCTTTTCTTTTATCTGTTGTCTTTTCTTTAATTTTTCTTCTACTGCTGCTATAGCACTATCCATGGAGGCTCTCACATTCTGAGAAAATAAAATAAATATCACAGAAATCTGAAAACTAATAGCGCTTGTACAATTAACTCAGCTGTTAAGTGGTAAACAAACTCCAGAGAAAAATAATAAGGTAAAATTGACAGGTTAAGGCCATCTGTTTTTACCATATTTACCCCAAATATTTTGAGACCTGAACTCTTTACATACTTGTCCAAAAATTTGAATGTCACATTTATTATCCAACTATTGTGTCTAAAAACTGCTGAATACGTGGCAAATGGTGCATTCTGTGGTATTTAATCTGGGTCGACACTGTTTACTCAAGATGATTTGATGTTTTACATCCCTTTCAACTTTATTTAAGTCATACTGAGATGAATGAAAGGGTGATAATGAAAGGCTCTGTGCAAAGATGTGCAGTACAGTAATGAGCTGAATTCAACCTCCAGCAAGATTCGAACCTAGGAACTCATCATCCAAAGCTGGGAGTGCCAGACACTCAGCCACCCAGTCGCTTCACTCTGCTCAGCCTGTTCTTTCTGTATACTTAGTGTAAAAACTAACAGTATATGCAAGTGTCCCTAAAGAATCTGCTTCAACAAATCAAACTGTTCTAGATCTGTATAGAATTGAAAATTAGATATAAATTTGGAGGATAAGGACAGAAGTGCATAGCTACAGGAAAGGAGACTACTGAAGTGATTATTTTTATTATTTTAGCCAAATGTGGCATAAGGGATCAATATGGAGACTGTTACATACACTAAAGAAGAAAGGGTTCAAAAGTGCCACAAAGAAGAGTGTAGCACATAAAAAATTTGGCAAACCAGAGTTTTATATAGAATTGATTTTTTTTCATAATTTTGCACTAAAATTAATATTCTTAGTACCCAGTGGAACTGACTGAAGCAATTCCAATGTGAATCTACAAGATATGCTTACATGCAAAAATAACAAACTGATGACTCCCTTTACCTAACCTATGTATATGTATAAATAAAGGATATAATATTCAAACACTACCCAAACTTCATCTTTAAGTTGTTCAAGTGGAGCTGTCAGACTTCCGATGGCCTTGTCCATGCCAACCTAAAAGGTAGAAGAAAAACATTAACCCTTGTCCTGTTGAACCCGGATATACCCTGCCTTTCAAACAGTGTAGATCCAGATCAGTTGGCTTCTTAAGAAGCAAACTGATCTGGATCTGCACTGTTTGCCATTAAGTATGTAAATTTAGCAATAATCCAGATCAAGTAATCTGATTGGCTGAAAATTAGAAGTGGGCGTGGCATCTTACTTTATTCAGCAGGACAAGGTTTAAGTACAAGAGATAACTTAGCACATGCTAGTTGTCAAGAGAAGTTGTTGTTCTTATTGTTGTTTTTCGACACAAAAAGTATTGATATTTCTCCATAAAAGCATACATTGTAGGTACTCCTTAGAAGCACTTCACTAATAAGGGGTACTGAGGCAAAATATAGCTTTTTTTTTTATTCAAAATCATGTGTTAAAATAAAAAAAAAAGTGTTCTTATTTCACCACAACAACATTGTGAATACACACAATGAATATATTTGTGAGAAATGCGCTATTGGGATAATTCTAATGAGTACTCCAATCCTACCTTTTCATGGAGAAATTAGAAAAAAAATATCACTGTTTACATGAAAAAATAACAAAATGGTGACACTCTACTTAACAAATCTCTACATAAATTTATGTAATTTGTCACATGAACACTGTCACTTATGAGAATGACCTCTTGTTTGCTTAACCCATTTTAGTCTGGAACCACTAAAAAGAGAAATTGGCAAACAGTGCAGACCCAAATCAGACACCAAATTTGTGAATGCCACATCTGATCAGGGTTATCCTTTGGCCTGGTGATCTACTTTTTGACCCCGTGACCCAGCTTCAAACCTGACCTAGAAATCATCAAGACAAACATTTTGAGCAGGATTCATGATGATTACTTAAAAAAATGTGACCTCTACAGTGTTAACAAGGTTTTCCTTTGATTTGGTCTGGTGACCTAGTTTCTGACCCCAAGTGACCAAGTTTCTATCATGACCTAGAAATTATCAAGTCAAATGTTTTGAACAGGATCCACGATGATAACTTAAAAAATATGACCTCCAGGGAGTTAAAAGGTTTTTTCCTTTGATTTGGTCTAGTGACCTACTGTCTGACTAGAAGTGACCCAGTTTCAAACCTGACCCAGTAATCATCAAAGCCAAATAGTCTGAGTAAGAATCATGATGAGTGCTTATAAAATGTGACATCTACAGTATTAACAAGGTTTTCTTTTGATTTGGCTTGATGACCTAGTTTTTTACCCCAAACAACCGAGTTTCAGAACTGACCTTAATTTCATAGAGGTAAACATTTTGAGTAAGTGTCATTAAGATCAGATTGAAACTGTGCCCCCTAGAGTGTTAACAAACTAACTGTTGACGACGGACAATGAATGAAAGAATCTACGAATGGAAAAGCCAAAACTATATACATTGTATCCCATGGCATACAAGTATGCCAGGGGTATAATAAAAAAATTTTAATATTTTTTAGTTAAAAAAAGCACTTGATCTGGATCTATGGATCAGCATCCAAGTGCTAAATCTACTGTACTACCAGTTTTTTTTTCCTCCCATAGCAATCAGTATCAGTGTTTCCTAATAAATATGCACATAGCTCTGGAGTAGAAAAGCATGCAGACAGTTTTCTTATTTCTCCACGAGAACATATTAATTAATGGAATACCTCACTGTGGCAATTCTAATGAGTACACACAAGATATGTTTATGTGGAGAAATCAGAAAAAAAGTCAATATATTTTGGCTTGAACGAGTCTAACCTAGCACTATGTATGTATTCACATGCAAAATGTCAATCAATTAAATCCATTATAGATAATTATGGGGAGGTAATTCTTTTAAAACTGTTTATCTCCCTGCTGTAAAGGAGTTTATCTAAAAGGCAAGAATTTGCTTCCCTTGAAATGGGGTCTACTCTCAAATGAACAGATTTGGTCCCAAGGAGAGCAGACCCCCTTTTCAGAAAGGTATTGGTGTGCAGGAAAGAAAAGAGGGATGATGATTTGGTGTTTTACTTCCCTTTCAACATTATTTAAGTCATGTTGAGACAATGGAAGGATGATAAATAAATGGGTCTGTACAATAAAGCCCCTTACAGTCATAAGCTGAATTCTGCCTTCAGCAGGATTCAAACCCAGGACCTCATGATCCGATTGGAAACCCTAATCAGGGGACCACCTGGATGTGTCAAAGAAAATAAGGAGTCACAAAAGTTGTCTCCATTGTCCATAAAAAAACAAATTAACAGACAGACTTAATCAAGGATCATAGCTACAGCTAAGAGGGGGTATCCACATAATATTTTTCCACCAAAACATATGTTGTGGGTACTCATTAGAAGTACCTTGCCAAGGTGCTTCTAATGAGTACTACAACATATGTCTTTGTCAAGAAATAAGAAAGATATCAGCATTTTTTGGATGAAAAAAAATCCTTATCTATTGCTATGAAGGATGTATGGACAGTATCCATACATCCGTCATAGCAACAGATAAGGCATTTTTTTTCATTGTGTCAGTTGGACACTAACATGCAAATATATATCACCCTGTTACTATCTTGTGGTGGTGATCCATTATAATCGATCATCAGTCACTTTTGCCTGTCATGACTGATGACTGGAAAGATTTTTTATAGTAGACAAATCAGAAAATTCTATTTTTAGAAACAAAATTTTCTCATGTTTTATTTTTAAAGGCAAATTATAAAGAAATGAAATTCAGAGCTGTCTATTTGGGTCATTTTAGATTTGTGGTCAATAAAAGTGAAAAAAAAAAAAAAAAAAAAAAAAAAAATGATAAATAGCCATAAGTAAGTCAAACTAAAAGTACTGACATTTTTTCTTATTTTTCCAGGAAAATATATGCTGTGGGTACTCATTAGAAGTGCCTGACAGCGGTGCTTCTAATGAGTACCAACAACATATGTTTTCATGAAGAAATAAGAAAAATATTATCATTGATATGGAGCAATGAATAAGTACATGTACCTAAATTAAGAGGGAATATATTTACTACAAGTCGATAATTAACTGATGATCAGTGGGATTTACAAACCGATGATCGACTATGAAATTCTGGCAGATTCCTAACACCAGATACATGTGTAACAACCATTTATGGCTTTGAAAACAACTTACCAGATTGCTTGAGAGATTAACAAAGTCAGCATAGTCTTTATTGATCAGCTCTATCATGGCAGACCTTAGTATCTTAAGATAAACTGACAAGTCATCTCGGAGGTCTTCCAGCTGAACACGCCTCCGACATTCTAGCACAAACTGATCAACATTGAAGTCCTCCTAAAATTGAAAAAGAAAAAACCCATAGCAACAAAACAAAACTTGGTACAGAAATGAACTGGTCTTCATTCTAGCCTTTCTAGGGCTGCAAAAGTTTAGGCGCGTACAGTTTGATATATACATGTACGTTTAGAAGCGTCACCATGGCAATGTGTTTGATGGCCCAATGTTTTAGTTCCGAAAGAGTAAATTTATAAGTCACTTAGTGATTGGAAATTTCAAGGGCTAGAGATTACATCCTTGGCTCAGGAGCATGACCATTTGAGCAAACTCTCAAATATACATGTACCCCTCCAAGAGAAGATTCCAATTAATTTTGGAGAAATTGGCCAAAAAGTCAGGAAGTCATTTAACAATATCATGATTTTATACATAGAGGTTATTTGGTTGTTTTGATCAATTTTGGAGAAATAATTCACTAGTGTTCCAAGGCTTGTGCGTAAAAAAGTGAATGAGTTTTTTACAAGCAAACCTTAGAACATGAGTGAATTATTTCTCTGTTATCAATCAAAACAACCAAATAAACTGTTTATGACATGTTCATCCATGTTTGAATTTTCACATTCAGCCATTATGATTTCCTACCAAAATAGTTCCAGTCAGTGCATGAATTTCAAGAGGCATGGTTTAGTTTGAAAATCAGTCGCCATCTTGTTTTCACTTTAATGCAAAAATCATCCTGTGCTTGAAATACAGACACAAAAATGTCAAAAAAGTTGTACTGGATTATCAAGAAAATCATACTTTATATTTGTGTTGCAGATCTTTCTTCTAAAACACTGACTGGGCTTGAAAATTGCAGTCTGATTTCCATGATCTTATCAAATTTTCCGTGAAACGTCAACTATTGTTATTGTTGTTACCAACAACTTCAGCAACTTCGCCTAGCAATTATGACGTCAAAACATTTGAAATGAAATAATTCACTCGGTGAATTAGACAATGTAGTTTATAATTCACTGATAAATCTCAGTAAATCACTGCTGAAAATATAATAAATGTATACAGCTCAGGGGCAGGAGCAGATAACATGCAAGATAAAAGTTTGACTTTAAATGAAGGGTTTCGCTTCTTTGATCATAAATTGTTAAGTATCAAATATGTCTTCATTTACATTTTGAGAAAATGACTTTAAAACACATTCATTATACAAATGTATGTAGTGAAGTGAATTTGACCTGGCCATTTAACAGTACAAAAGTCAGCCTAGGACCAGAATTTCAGCAAATTTTGTAGATCTCACTCCCACTATGCTATACACAAGAACTCAGCACCACAGCATTCTTGGTGATGAAAAAAAATTTTAAAGTTTTTACCATATGGCTACGACAGACATCTGGTGGACCACAACCATTCTAAAGATTTTAGCAATCTGTCCAAGGATGTGTCATATGAAATTTTATCAAAACTGGCCAGAGGCTTCAGAGGAGATATGAAAAGTAAGCATGTCAGGGGTTTATTTTTTTTTATTTATTTTTTTTTTTGATTTGGGTTTTACGGCCCTTTCAAGAATATTTCACTTATATCGAGCCGATCGTTCATCGAAGGTGGGTGAAAAACGGAGAACCCGGAGAAAAACCACCTGGCCATCCGTAAGCAGAACTTGGCTTTCCCACATATGACCCGAGCTAGGCTCGAACCACAGCGGTGAGAAACCTAATGGATTAAGAGTCAACTCTCTTATCCACTAGGCTACGGGGCCCGTGTCAGGTGTTTATATACCCATAAAAAACAGTTCCCTAAACAGTTTTCTACAGCTCCCAAAACTGGCTCCCCAGATCTGATCTAGCAACTGACCCTAATGGTCTGCATCACAGGGTCATCTGTTGTTTTGCAACACACAAAATCGTACTAACAGCAGTCAGCTATACATTCACTAAGTGGCTGGCAAATGTTAAATTCTGGCCTGGCCTATCTGACTTGCTGACTTGGTTGTCACAACTTAGTCCCTTTTTTTAGTTTTTACTACACTTGTGGCAAGCTGATTTGGACAATAGGTAACTCCATAAGTAGGTTTTACCAATATCAGATTCTGCTCTCATAAATCTGTACAGACTGGTAGGGAGTAGAGTCCATTTATTTTTCCATCACTTAAGCAGCATAATACTAGGAAAGACAGTAGATTACACCAACATATGCTCTCATAAATCTACATAGATTGGGTAGGAAGAAGCACCCACTCCCTTTTCAAACAACCGCTTTCAAGCGCCCTTTGCCAGAAATGATACACAACTCCAGTTTCTTTCCAGCTATTTAGAGACTGAAATTCACTCTCAGTCTCCATAGTGTCTAATTTCCCATATCAGAAGTCCTGGTGAATGAATGTCATAAAACATTTCACCAGTAAAAAAATAATTATGATAGTGTCCCAGGCTGAAGGTTCCCCAAGATTCGTGGTATTGGTCAGGTCAGAAATTGCCCTGTTGCACACACTTAGAAAATGACTGTCCTTTGACATGACATTGTCACCAATTCTGAGTTATGGTCATATGTTTGTTTGTTTGTGTTGAGGTTTTACGGCCCAGTCAACCCAATGGGGTCATGTCGAGCGCGGTCAGTTTACCTAACCAAACGTTTACTGGGCAGGCTTAGTCCTCTAAGCGGTTAACCAGTATTGTGCACATTCTTTCGCCAGAAACTGACAACTGCCCTTCTTGAATCAGCGGAAGGGAGAGAATGACCGTAGAAAATATTTCATGATCAATCTCCACGAAAGAATGTTGCTGACCTCGGCGGGGGTTGAACCCACGACCTCCTGGTCTCCAGTCGGACGGCGCATCCAACTGAGCCACCGAGGCCGCTGGTCATATGTTAAAGACCCCTGTCAGCCACACATTTTTGTCCCAAGATCATGAAGATTTACTTTACTTTTTCCCTTACCATGTTGACTAGATATTATTGTACACCTGTCAAACTTGTCAAGATGTCCAAGGGCTGAAAGCCATTGCATGCTTGCCTGAGTGTTGAATTTTGAAGAATATCATCGAAAACTCGCAAATAGAATAATAATAATAAAAAAAAACCCTTTTATTGTTTTTCAGCCAAATGAAGGTGAATCTTTCGAACTATAGACAGTGCGTCTTACAAAATATGGACGCGTTTTGCTGCAGACTTTCTCATTGGTCGGCACCTCTGTTAGGTCAACCAATCAAAATACAACCTGCGCTCGGCCATACTGTACTTCCCAAGCTCTCAGGGGACTGAAATTTCAAGTTGAATAAATTCCCATACCCCACCCACCAATACATAGTATAGGAAAGCACTTTTTTGCATCTGTTCTCCGAGCCTTACCTTCATAAAGTCATCTTTCTCAAAACAAAGTGATGCAGGACCACTTGGTAGGGGAACACTTTTAACGGGATCTCCCGTCATTTTGGGACTTTAATGACTAAAACTTCGTTTTTCTGAACCGACTTGCCACATCAATCTTCATGGTTGTTGGACGCATGAAATTTGACAATCAAGCGCTCAATCAATAAGATCTCCGGTGTAATGTAGAACAGAATAGAATTGCAAAAAAAAAAATATATATATATATATATATACTCGCATTATGTTGGCAAAAAAAAAAAAAAAAAAAAAACCAAAAAAAAAAAAAACAATAATATTGTATAGGAAATAAAAATAGGAACAATGGCACTTTGGCAACCTGTTGCTTCTGGTTCCAAGCTAAATTACCTTAAAGAGAAAATTGAAACGAGACGTTACATGCACGTTTGAACGCAGCCCCAAGCGCAGCCCATGCTGCGTTCAGAAGAACTGGGGTGAGTTGCACAAGGAAAGCGCTTTCATGTAGCGCTCTGTAGCGATTTGTCTGCTATGCAACGGTCTGTTTGTTTGGAGCGTTTTTTTAAAATGTCTGCCAAAATGACACGATTTTCAAACTAGGAATTTCTCGTAAAAAAAACTTGCTTCAACGATTGGTTTTGTGTTCTACCGTCATTTCTGCACAATGCACGTCGTCTAAGGACAATAAAATAAATAAGAAACATTCCATCTCTTAAAACGGACACTGACTACGTCGGGCGCCGCCATTTTGTTTTGTCTCGTTGCTATGCAACAGTCTGTTTCAGATAGCGAGTCAGCTCCGAACACAGTTACAAAGCGCTACGAAGCGCTTTTTGGTAACGTACCGTTGCATTGCGAAGCGCTACAAAGCGCTCTGTAACGCTCGACTTATGCAACTCGTCCCACGTTTTGCTCTGGGTTCCTGCTCCTGTAGGCGCTCGTCAGTAGGGACGGGAATCCAGGGCAAACTGCACTACTCAACGCAGCCTGGGATGAGTTGTATAAGGCGAGCGTTACAGAGCGCTTCGTAGCGCTTGGCTATGCAACGCTACGTTACCAAAAAGTACCTTATGGCGCTTCGTAACTGTGTTTTGAGCTGACTCGCTGTCTGAAATAGAACGATGCATAGCAACCAGACAAAACAAAATGGCGGCGCCCGACGCAGTCAATGCCCGTTTTAAGAAGTAGTTGCGGTCATGGTACCTAAGCCGTAATCCAAACCCATAAATCCATAAACGAATGACGAATCAGAATGTTCAGACCAACAGACATGGACCCCAGAATAAAGGGTGTAATCAGGCGTCCGCGGATAGTAAGCATTACTTGGTAAGCAAGCTTCGCCCACCATGCCCATAGGCCTGAACGAAGGAAATATCGGTAGAAGCGTATGTCCGGGATTTGGGAAGTCTACTTATGGCGCGTCACTGGCAAAAACATCAGAAACAATTCTGGAAACTGCCACATTGTAGGGATTGACCAGATCATGATGTCTCCCATAGAACTTCTTGCTACCAGTTTGGTTTTTTGATACCCCTGGCTCACCAACTTTGTAGTGAGCACTTTCCCACGCTCCATGAAGTCCTGATAATTTGAAAAGGTTCTGGCATAACGGATTAACTGTGAAACGTAAACGCCGTATGCTGGTGCAGAAGGGATATTACTACTCAGGAATGGAAAGTTAACAATGGGAAAATTGGTCATCCCGTTTGTCGAAAAGCCTAGTAGTAAGCTTTCCATTGTCAATGTAGAGATAACAATTCAAGTATGAGGAGGAGGCTGCAGTCTCCGTTGTTTCCTTTATTTCAAGTTCACGTGGATAGATGAATTCTAAATACTCTGCAAATTTTGTGTTTTTCAGAGACAATACATCATCTATATATCTGCAGGTGAAATTGAATTGTTGTGCGAGGTGTTTCTTGCCTGCTTGTACAAACTCCGCTCCATACGAGTATAAAAACAAGTCGGCAAGTAACGGTGCACAGTTAGTACCCATCGGTATGCCGATTGTTTTCTGAAATATCCGTCCGCCGAACTCCACAAAAATATTGTCGATTAGATATTCCATCATCTTTATGACATGTGCATCTGAGTATTTTTATGGCGCATCAAAGTGATCCCGAACGAAGTATGTGTCTTTGTAGCCAATGACAAAATACTGAAATCGACGGTTACCATTCATGTGGAAGAAACACTGGTTGATAATTTCCTTGAATTTAGATTTCAATTTATCATGAGGAATAGTAGTGTAAAGAGTAGAGAAATCGAAATATTTTATACTGTTGACGGAATGAAGAGATTGTGCCTTTAGGTTTTCTAAAAGCTCTTTTGAGTTTTTCAGTATCCACATCTGATTAACACCACTTCTGGCATATGCAGTGTCACAATACTTCTGAAGGCCTTCTTTAACTGCGGTTAGGATTCGTGTTAGAATCTGAGAAAGAGGCTTGGTTGAGCACTTAGCTGAACCCGCAATATATCTCTGCTTGTATGGATTATTGTGAAGTTTAGGAATCCAGTACAGTTTGGGAAGGTCAATATCTTCCTCTGGGAGGGAAATTTCAAATGTCAGCATCACCGAATGGTGGTTTTGTAGAATTTCTTCCTTGGACATAGCAGTAAGATTATATGTAGGGTTTCCGGTCATGGTACTCATACTAAGCTCTTCCATTAAGCAGTTTATATAGTGTGTTTTGCAAACAAACACAATGCTTTTTTTTTTCTTTTTGTTGTTGTTGTTCTTAGACGAAGTGCATTGTGCATAAATGACCATAGAACACAAAACCAATCGCTGAAGCAAGAACCGCTAGCTTTTTATGAGAAATTCCCAGTTTGAAAATCGTATCATTTTAGCAGGTATTTTAAAAAGCGCACCCAGTCAAACGGACCGTTGCATAGCAAGAACAAATCGCTACAGAGCGCTACCTGAAAGCGCTTTCCTTATGCCTCACCCCTGGTGTTGTTGTAGAGCAAACAGCAGGCGACAGAAAACTTAATATGATAATAGGATAATTCTTAGAACAGTTCAGAGAGGGTGTCCTCACCACTGGTTCTCTCTAGAGAAAGTCTTATAGTCTCAAAAATAACAAAACGGGTTTAGAATGTCGCCTTTTGCATTTGCTTAGCGATCTGAGCATTATTATAGTGCAGTGCGTTTTTTTACCCGAAACCGGATTGTTATTCGGAAACATGATTTTAGGAAGCAAAGTATTTGACGGCTGGCTGTCGTTCAGGCTATTTTATACCAACAACAGTTTCTGGCTATTTTATTGCACAGCTCCTCTAAAACAATATGTGAGCTGCAATATGAGAAAACGTACCGTCGGACATTTGTGCCCAACGAAGATTCAGATCAGCCTGCGCATTCGCACAGTCTGATCAGAATCCTCACAGGGTGCGTTTTGGATAGCTAAGAATGCAAAGTTTCTTTATACGGATAACGAAGACTCTGATCAGATTGCGTAGATGCACAGGATGAATTGAGTCTTCCATCACGAAAACACGCCTATATAAATGACCTTTTAAACCCCACTTTTATACATTAAAACTGGGGAGTACAGGGGTATACATTAATTTTCTTATTTCTGCTCAAAAACACAGATTGTGGGTACTCGTTAGAACCGCCTCACCGAGGTGGTTCTAACGAGTACCCACAATCTATGTTTTGAAATATTAAGTATATCAGAATATTCTATCTGAAAATTTTCCATTTTTTTTGTCGGTAAAAATTTCAGTATATTTGAATAGGCATGTTTTTGTAATGTGGTGTCAGAAGGCACGTTTTCTCAGGTTGCGGCTCATTTCTTGTCTTGTGGTGTAGGACAATCGCGTTTTTTCTTGTTAAGTTCTTGTTCATTTGTTGTTTCTAAGCAGAAATGCACTAAACTTAGGATGTCTGCATTGTTCTGGAAATTGTCACCGTCTTAAATTTGTCTTGGTCACCTTAGATTATATCACCAATGATTCATTTGTTTCGAAATCGTGTTTTCTAACGTGGAAACATAAACAGGATCCCGAAACTTGACTCAGTTTCGGGTAAAAGAAATGTATCCAATGATTTTGCAAATTCTTTTTTTTTTTCGGGGTGCATCTATTCAAGTACACACTGACTGGTCACTAGATGGATATAAAGCAATAACACATAAAACGTTTGTCCATTCCGAATTAAAATATATTAGTATTTCGCATTTCAATTCATTACAAAAATATCAGAATATAGAAAGTCCATTTGTAACTCAAAGCTTTTGGAAAAGTACATGTACAGTACAACTTTAATGACTCGATCACCGATACTTGGTTTACCGTGGCTGATTCGAACTCGTTTTTTTTAAATCCATAGGAAATTCTCAAGAAAACAAATATTTAAAGAATAGTTTTTCTTTATCACGGGAGTGAATCTTGTGTGTACTAATTAGAATTGTTCCATCAATGCGATACTAATGGGTACACTTAACATACTACCCTGAAGATTCTTTCTTCATCTGTCACAGCACCCTGGGAAAGGATAAAAATAGGCCTAGCCTACATCCAACCTCTTGGCATTTATGTATATTTGTTTTTGTCAAATATATGTATTTATGTCATAAAATTTGAATAAATAAATACTACCCTGCGGGTACGTGACGTTGCATCGACGCTGATTCGACGTTGTCTCAACGTTGAGTGCTCGCTTGGTATTATTTATAAAAGATCGAAAAGACATCTCAATATAATCCCCATTTGCCTCCAGGTCTGGCGCTATGATTAACCCTCAGTGGCGTCTAGAATAAATTTCCATGGTATCAAAGATGTTTGAGCCAGGGAAGTTCGACTGTTTGTAGCTGAATATTTTAACCCTTTAAATGCCAGAAAAACCTGCATCTGAAAATGTTGTCTGTTTATGCCGTCTGCTAACTATTTCTGCAAACTTTTCAAACCTATTTTTGCATACAGGCAAATAGTGTGGAGCAGTCTGATCTGCGTCCACACTGTTTGCAAAATGACTTTTAAAGTCACAAGCAGATGACAAAGCAAACGACAATTGTTGTGATTTGCAGTTTAAGGGTTAAAATAGTTTGCAATGTAAATATCTTGCAAACCCAACGATTTCGTTTATCTTTCAGAAGATAAGGTCGATAATCGCTTAACATGCTGGGTAAAAACTCCGAGGGTAAAAACCAGCAGACGACAATTTGAAAATTGTTTTCTTAATTTTCTTAGAAAATAGACTTTGATATTAAATGTAAATTGTTTGTTCAGGAGACAATTTGCATGATATGTCAAAGTATATTTTCTTGGAATGAAAATAACAAAATTACTATCAATTTGTCGTCTGCTAGTGGTAAAAGGTATAGTGGAGTCACATGACCTGATATAATCGCGTCTAAATATAGGTAATATCCTCAACCGAAACAGGTATGTTTTTTTTTTTTTTTTTTTTTTTGTGTGTGTTCTTATTCTTCTTCTTCTTCATTTTTTATTAAAACATAATGAAATAAGATGCGTCCCGGTCATTAGCCTTATCACTCATAAGAGGACTGGGCTCAACAAACCGGCAGATGTCCGATAGGGGAATTAATACTGGCTTATTTGTCTAATCCTCCGGATATATCGTATGACCTGGGGAACCAGCAAAAGCCAAACAAAATTTTTGTCCCCGACGTAAGTCAAAGTGGACTATTAAAATGGGTTCGTCCGTCCGTATACACAATGAGATGGGTAGATTGTGGGCCCAACTCCTCTTATAGTTTTATATCGATCTTTTTTAAACTTTGCAGGTGTTTTTGTCATGGTCTGAAGATATGCATGTGTTCTACATAGTCTGAAAATATGTGTGTGGATTTGGGGGTTATCCTCTTATTATCTTGCATCAGTTTTTACCACTTTTTCGACTTATTTTTTTTTCCAGTTCGATTAGTATTAGAATAGATATCTTGTGGGCGCAGCTCCTCCTAGAGTTTTCCATCGATCGTTTTGAAACGTTGCATACTTGTTTTACACGGTCTGAAGATGTGCGTGTAGTTTTGGAGTTATCCTGCCATTATTTGTTTTCAACTTTTTTTTAATTTTTCGAGTTATTTTTTTTTCCAGTCCGATAAGTATTAGAATAGATACCTTGTGGGCGCAGCTCCTCCTAGACTTTTCCACTGATCGTTTTGAAACTATGCATAATTGTTCTACATGGTCTGTAGATATGCGTTTGGTTTTGAGATTACCCTCCCATTATTTGTTATCAGCTATTTCCATTTTTTCTACTTAGATTTTTCCAGGTCCGATTAGTATCAGAATAGATGCTTTGTGGGCGCAACTCCTCATAGAGTTTTCCACCGATCATTTTGAAATTATGCAAAGTTGTTCTACATGGTATGCAGATGTGCGTTTGGTTTTGGGGTTATCCTTCCTTTATTTGTTATCAGCTATTTCTACTTTTTCGACTTAGAATTTTCTAGGTCCGACTGGTATCAGAATAGATACCTCGAGCGTAAAAAAATAGCTGTGTTTCCACTAACACGCTGAAAAAAAAAAACTTGGTCGGTAGGTAGGAGAAACTTGCTTTCTTTTTTATCTTGCATTTTTACTGATAAGAAGTAGATGAGTCGGGTGTTTAAAACAATCGATGTTTTTGAGCAGAAGTATGAAAAATAATGTATACCCCATGTAAACCCCAGTTTTGCTATATAAAAGTGGGGTTTAAGGGAGTCAAAATTGTATAGGCATGTTTCCTAGATGGGTGGTTTCATATGTGGCGCTTGTTTTGTGATTATGTTTTCCTCATCTAACCTTCTGTCGGAGACTCGGGAAGGCTGTGCTTCGTGATTGCATTACGAAAACAAGCCTATTCAAATATACTGAAAATTTTACCACCAAAAACTGAAAATATTTAGATAAAATTTCGGATATATTTCATTTGTCTGCTCAAAACATATATTGTGGGTACTCATTAGAACCGCTTCGGCGAGGCGGTTCTAAAGAGTACCCACAATCTGTGTTTTTATGTAGAAATCAGAAAATAATGTATACCCCTGTAAACCGCAGTTTTAATATATAAAAGTGGGGTTTAAGGGTATCAACATTATATAGGTATGTTTTCGTGATGGTGGCATTTCTAGGGTGTTTTCATTTCTATTTTGTTCAAAAGTGTCAGACTACTAAGGGTAAATACGGTAACGTATTTTAAAACAATCCAGATCTCACGTCAAGCGTTTTTTTTTTTTTTTTGTTTTTTTGTTTTTTTTGTTTTTTTTCTAAGACAGGAAAAAAGTTTTAATATGCCATATTTACCCTGTTAGGACACGTACACTTATTACCTTACTTACTCTAAATTCAAAAAAAAAAAAAAAAAAAAAAAAAAAAAAAATGAGCCAACGCATGACAAAACCTACAAAATGGCATGTGCTCCCAGCGAAGACTCAGATCAACCTGAGCATCCGCCCAGTCTGATCAGAGTCTTTGTTGTGTGCTCAGTGGGTAACTAAGGACTCAGATCTTTGGTCGGATGTCCAGACTGTTTTGAGTCTTCGCTGGGCGCACTTTTTATATATGTTTTGTCGTGCGCTGGCTCAAATGCTACCTGTTGATGCGTCTGAAAACCGTTGGATGAGTGACAGTCAATGCAGACTCTGATCAAACGCTGCGTTCGTCAGAGTTTCATCTCGATGCATACTGTTTCCTCAAGCCTGCCTGCCCAGATACTTAGAGTAAATACAGTAATTCAGATTTTATCTATTTGTGTGTACAGACAAAACAATAAAACGACATCACAAGATTTTGCCATTTGAAATTTTGAGCTGTAACGTGAGACAAGGTACCTTCTGACATCTGCACCCATGCGCGCCTAAAGACGACTCAAACCAACCTGCGTATCCGCGCAGTCAGATCAGAGTCTTAGTCGTCCGCATGAAGAAACTTGGCATCCTTGATTATCCAAAATGCGCCATCACGAAAACATACTTTTGACCCCCTTAAATCCCACTTTTATATAGTAAACTTGGGGTTTACAGGGGTATACATATTTTTTTTTTATTTCTGCTCAAAACATAAAGAGGCGGTTCTAACGAGTACACACAGTCTGTGTTTTGAGCAGAAATATGAAAAAAAAAATCATTTTTTTTATCTGAAAACTTTCAGTTTTTGGTGGTGAAATTTTCAATATATTTGAACAGGCGTGTTTTCGTAATGCTTAGTGAAGATTCTAATCAGACTGCGCGAACGTGCAGGCCGATCCGAATTTTCTCGGGACACCATGTGTCCGAAGGTACGTTTTCTGACGTTGCGACTAATTTAGCTTCTTCGTATTTGCAGACATCTTACAATTTTACCTCTCTCTGGGCTAATTCAGCAGAAGACAAATTTATGATATTTTTTCCCCCGGAAATATACTTTGAAATCTCATGCAAACTGTCTCCTTAGGAGATAATTTGCATGAAATGTCAAAGCCTGTTTGTTGGGAAATATAAGACAGAATATTTCAAAATGCCGTCTGCTGAAAATTCTACCCAGCACACGCGTCTTCGTTATTAAAATAGTTCAGATCACAACATCTATGAAAATAAATAATAAGATACCCATAAACGGCCAAAAAAATGGAACACAGCCTTTCCAAGGAACCTGGTTCCCAGTTAGCATTCTACTTAAATCTATATCGGACCGACATCAGGTCAGTGCCCAGTTTTCAAAGCATCGTTAGCTTAACGAGCTCGTTAGTGGTCAAAATGTTAACTGTTCTAGTAAGTACAATATCTTATTCGCAGGTATTTTTTGCTGAAAAAAATGTAAGTAGCTTTTGCAAATGCAAAAGCTACTTACATTTTTCAGCAAAAATATTAGCGTATATGCCATATTTAATAATCAAAGTTTAAACGATACTTTAACTAACGACATTGTTAGCTTTGAACAACTAGGCCCTGATATAGATAAAAGTAGACTGCTAGCTGGATAATGATTTCACAACATAAGAAGCAAATTTGTAATCTCCTCATATGTCATATATATGTATGCTCTGAGGGAAAAAAGTGTTTGTTTTTTTTTTTGTTTTTTTTTTCTTTCTAATTACATGAAATGGCAATACAAACCAGCGCCAAGCAACGAAATGAGAACAAACATTACGAAAACACGCATATTCTAATAACATTGAAAAGTTCACCACCAAAAATTGAAATTTTCAGATAAAAAATCTGATATTTTTCATATTTCTGCTAAAAACATAGACTGTGGGTACTCGTTAGAACCGCCTCGGTGAGGCGGTTCTAACGATTACCCACAGTCTATGTTTTTGAGCAGAAATAAGAAAAATAATGTATACCCCTGTAAACCCCAGTTTTACTATATAAAAGTGGGGTTCAAGGGGGTCAAAATTATATAGGTATGTTTTCGTGATGTAAAAGAAAAACACGTTAAGAAACATTCCTTAAATACGAATTTTAAATATATTTTGTTGATCAAATGTATTCTTTCTTCTAGGAAGAGGTCATTATGGACACAAGAACAGTGTTCAGGCAAATGGTGAAGAACAAATACATAGAAGACTATGATTACACAAACATGTCATTTTTGTTCCAGACTGTATTTCATAAATTGTCATATCGCTATTGTTGTTGTGCGTGTGCCTTTGAGCATGAATTCATGGACTACATATCCCAGTCTGGAGAGATAAATGAAGTGATGTATGAGCGAGTTGTAGACAATATTGTCAAAGGAAAATGCCCACATGTAGATGAAGTACCAGCAGAATATGTAAGAGAGACGGGTGTTTACGGTATACATATAGCAGCGGTTGTAGGGACCGAAACTGCCATAAAGAAACACATGGAAAACTATTCAGAAAAACTTGGAAAATTATTTCATCTTAATCCATACATGACGGCACTTGTGAAAAATAACAGAGACACCGTAGCGGTATATTACGGGGCACTGTCCAAGATCTATCAGACACGCCGAGTTAGTTACATAGGAGTACATGTGTTACATGGTATACGGTCTCTTGAAAATAGAAATAGAGTATGCTTCGAGGACACCTCAGTACTGGAGTTTTGCGTTAAAACGAGAAATCAAGTTATGCTAAAAGCTGTATTGCATTCCAATATTGTGCATACCGAAGCTGCTATGGCCAGAGCATTAGCATTAACATTTAAATATAATTTGAAAGGTATGCAACAACATTTGTTGGAATATATGTCAAGCCTTGCAAGGCAAGGTTATGAAGTTTTACTGAAAGATTCTGCCCGGTCAGCAATTGTATACGACCAGCCAACAGGTTTGGACCAGATACTGAAAGATTGTCTGAAAGGCAATTTAAAGAAAGAACGCACATTTCATTCATTGGCTGAACTATGCTACGTGCTGCAAAGGAAACAATGTCAAGACATTCTTTGTAAATACACGATATATCCACAGAAAGCAGTAAACGATCGAGACAATTATGTTCTAAGTAAGCTGCTTGGTCTGTTAGAGAAATACAACGAAGACTTCAAAGATGAAATAATTTGTAACTTGAAACAGATTACAAACATACATGATGCAATAAATACCAGTGCAATAATGGGTGCAGGAACGATACTATTTCACCACTTGCCACTGCTTCATATCCATTTGAAAAGCAAGAATATTAATGTGATAAAAGTAATGTTAGATCTTGGAGCTAACATTGACAGCATTAACTCGGAAGGCAATACACCACTAACACATCTTTTATGGACTGCCAGTTACGAAAATATACTTGGTTTTAGGAAAGCATTGGAATTTTTAATTTATGAAAATTCAAGCATAAATCTGAATACTTCTGCTGTAAAGATGGGAATTAAAGCCGACGTTGGCTTCCACAAGTACGCTGACCAAATCGACATTCCTGGAGATTATATCACCGACAATAAAATCCATTCTCTATTTAAGCATAATTTAGATACCTACGCACTGAATTTCACAACGCCTCTTTTGATTGAGTGCGGATATGCTGCGTCTAGAGGCATATTACTGTATGCTCTGGGCAAAGACTTACATGCAGCTGAACTCGCCTATATACAGCACTGCGCTGAAACAGTTAGACCTCTAAAACTGCACTGTCGGGACGTCTTAAGAAAATATTATAAAGGGCGCCATATTCATGATTTTGTGGCAGCTTCGAAAATACCGGTTAAAATTGGAGAATTTATCTTACTGAAAACACATTTGAGATGTATCTAACCCTTTTATGCCGAGTGGACTCTCCTACCTTATTTCCTATATCTACCAGTTTATTTCCAGTAGAAAGGATGTCTAGTTAAATTTTATTATTCCCCATGTATGATAGGAATTCCTGCATTTAACGCAAACAGTGTAGACCTTGATCGGACGCCGCGTTCTCGTTCTGCCAATGTCCCTTTTATGGGACGCTAGGCATGAATGGGTTAACGATAGGGCTATAAAGCGACACTGGTAAACATACGGTGTGTTAGAATAGATTCGCTATAAGAAAGTCTCATTTCATCATTCATATTCACACTTACCACGCTTTTCTTATTTTACCTAGAAAATCGGATTTGACACTTAAGCGAATTGTCTCTTAAGGAAACAGTTTTCATGAAGTGTCAAATACAATATTTATTTTTCCTAGAAAATTGGATTTGACACATAAGCGAATTGTCTCTTAAGGAGACAATTTGCATGAAGTGTCAAATACATTTTTCTAGGAAAAATAAATATTTCAAAATGTCGTTTGCTGGAATTTTTACCCAGCATGTAAAGTGTTAATAGACAGTAAAGGTTTTCGCTAACACTATTCTGATATTGAATTAATCAGAGAATCCTGCGCAAACAATGTAGACCCGGACTGAACGTGGGAGAACGAAGCTTGTGAATCAGTGTCTGCACCGTTTACCACTTTTTCAACAATTTGGAATCATGAGCAATTTTTCAAATTTGTAAGAGGAGTATCGTAAGGGGTATTGTGTCTACATATTTTTAATTCTTTGTCCTGGTACACCTGGATATGTCCTGATTTTGCAAACAGTGTAGATCCAGATCAGTTGGCTTCTAAAGAAGCCAAATGATCTTAATCTGTATTGTGTGCCATTGTGTGAATTTATATCAACAATCTGGATTAAGTAATCTGATTGGCTGACAGTTAGAAATGGGCGTGGTATCTTAATTTATTCAGCATGACAAGGTAACACAGTAGTCATATTACGACAGTTCTTGTTATGAAAGGCAGGTTAATGGTTATTATTACATTTTAATGTATGGCTACCTTTCTAAATAATGGGTTGCGCCAAGAAAAAAAATGTGTCTTGGTGGCACGTGGGAACAATGAAGATCCCGGTCAGCCACCGTAGCCGCACAACCTGTGAAGGACTTTTTATCGTTCGATATACTGTGCAGTGTCCAATGATTCTGTAAGCAGACATTGAAGACCTAGCTCAAACTGCGTGGAAGCGCAGGCTGGTCTGGCTCTTTGCTGTCTGCATAGGTTCCGAAGGCACAATTTTGCATTGCGTTGCTCGTATATAATGTCCTAGAAAAATGGTATAGGATTATCCTGGCACTGGGACAACCAGTCAAGCTCTTGCCTTAGCTTCCACATTTACCGACAAAGGGGGAATTAATACATTATCAAATAGACCTCACTTTAGTTTGTTCTGTAGTTCAAAATAACCCATAATATTTCATAACATTTTGTCCCCATTTATTGCCAGTCAGTGAAAAAAAAAAAAAAAAGATTCTGACAGGAATTACCCTTGAGGGCAATGCACACACACACACACACACACACACACACACACACACACACACACACACAAGGAGAGAGAGAAAGAGAGAGAGATTCTCAGAAGAACTAGATAAGGCAAACACTCAAAATGAACAATTCAACTCTGTTTTAGCCCTAAAAGCCCAATAAATCTCAAGCATCTTGCACAGAGGACTCTGCAGGACCTACATGATTCTGGTATAGATATCCACTTTCAACCTAGCCCATATCCCAAAATGCCTAATATTTACGTTTCTACCTAAGGCATAGAAAAAAAAACTACTCAACTACTACTTAATCCCAACAAAGCTGCTGGTCCTGACAAATTCAAACCCATAGTCCTGCAGACCCTTCACAAAGAACTTGCCCCCTTACTACAATTGATCTATCAAAGATCACTGAACACAGGAAAGCTTCTTTACATCTGGAAAGAAGCCAATGTATCCGCTATTTAAAAAAAGGGGATAAAACAGACCCTGCCAACTACCGGCCAATCTCCCTAACTTGTGTTCTGTGTCAGGTGCTTGAACATGTTGTGGCTTCCAGCGTCTCTAAACACTTCACTGACCAAAACATCCTATTTGAACCGGAAAAAAGGTTCCGGGAAAAGAGATCCTGCGAGACACAACTCATCATGCTCTTTGATGAACTTGCTAAAATATGCAATCTAGGAAACAAGCAGATCTTATCCTCCTTGATTTTAGCAAGGCTTTCGTTAAAGTTGCTCATGAAAATTACTTGATAAACTACACTTTATGGGATCAGGGGGAACACTCCAAAATTGGATTAAAGACGTCCTTGATTACAAAAAAACAATTAGTTTTATTAAATGGGTCCAATTTTGACAACATCTCAGTATCATCAGGTGTCCCGCAATTCTTGGTCCCATGTTGTTTCTGCATTAGAAAACACGCCTATTCAAATATATTGAAAATTTCACCTCCAAAAAATGATGAAAGTTTTCAGATAAAAATTCTGATATTTTTCATATTTCTGCTCTAAACATAGATTGTGGGTAGTCGTTAGAACCGCCTCGCGGAGGCGGTTCTAACGAGTACCCACAATCTATGTTTTTTAGCAGAAATAAGAAAAATAATGTATACCCCTGTAAACCCTAGTTTTACTATATAAAAGTGGGGTTTAAGGGGGTCAAAATTATATAGGTATATTTTCGTAATGGGCTTACATAAATGACCTTTCAGATCAGGTAAGATCCAGAGTAAGGTTATTCGCAGATGACACAGCCATATACCTTGCTCTTGTCACTCAAGCTGATTCCGAGATCCTCCAGAAAGACCTAGAAAACCTTGAAAAATGGGAAAAACTTTGGAATATGAATTTTAATCCCTGAAAATGACAGATAACTCCCTTCCCAACTGAATGCCATATTCATGGTTGTGTACAGTAAGCCCTCGTTACAACGACACCATTTGTTCCCCAAAGACGTTGCCATTAAAATGAATTTGCTGTTGTAAAGAATACTTAAGAAGCATGTAAGAAAGGTTTTGTTTTGTTGTTGTTTTCTCATAAACATATGTTTTGAATATTTGTTAGAATAGCCTCACTGAGGCGATTCCAACAAATATCCAAAACATATGTTTCTTAAAAGTTTTAAATACAGCATTCTGGCATAATTTGTGACTAATTGTAACCGCTTAAGCGAAGGTTTCGTGCCAGTGAAATTGTCATTTTAACGAAGTATTTCGGGGTTGTCTGTACTTGAATGCATCACAAAAACACGCCTATATAATTTTGACCCCCTTAAACCCCACTTTTATATAGTATAAATGGGGTTTACAGGGGTATACATTATTTTTTCTTATTTCTGCTGAAAAACATAGATTGTGAGTACTCGTTAGAACCGCCTCATTGAGGCGGTTCTAACGAGTACTCACAATCTGTGTTTTGAGCAGAAATGTGAAAAATATCAGAATTTTTTGTCTGAAAAGTTTTAGTTTTTTGGTGGTAAAATTTTCAGTATATTTGAATAGGCATGTTTTCGTAATGGTGTATCCTCTGCTAAATACCTCGGGGTCACCATATCAGAAGACCTCAAATGGACTTACCATAACAACAACATCACCAAAAAGGCCAATCAGACCCTAGGCTTCCTTAAACGTAATGTTCGGTCCCATAATAGGAATCTAAAAGCCATAGCATATAAATCTCTAGTTCTCCCACAGTTAGAGTATGCCTCTACTGTGTGGTCTCCCTATACTGCTACAGATATCCATAAACTTGAATCAGTGCAGCACAGGATCGCTATATGGGTTATTCGAGATTACCGACATACATCCAGCGTGTCGGCAATGCTTTAGGATCTCAACTGGCGCCCCTAGACTAACGACGCATTGACAGTCGTCTGGTCTTCATATATAAGGTCACATATGACCATGTAACCATACCTGCAGCTGACTACCTGATTCGGAATACTCACCCTTCTAAAAAGAATCATCCTCTTGCATAGCGACAGATCACAACTCTGAAAGACTACTACAAGTTTATATTTTTTCCCTCGGACAATTGTCCACTGGAATGCCCTACCACCACACATACCCTGGCACAATTTAGTACAGCTGTCTCTGCCAGGTAGTCCACTCAACACCTTAAACGCCAGTATCGGTTTCTTTTTTTTTAACCTTTTAACTACATGTATAATAACATTCTTGTTCGCGCTGTACAAACTCATTTCACCCACTTTTCTTTACTTTTATCTCAGCTAACCCCCTTCAGCTCTTGGTATACCGGAACCCAGTCTGACGTCCTCTTCGGAGGTTAAGGTGTTCAGGAAAATAGATTGATAGATAAAGAGAGAGTTTACATTGTCTGCAGTATTGAAGGGGTTTGGTCCAGACCATCTACTTTCGGCCAATGAGCCCTTATCACTGACCCACAAATAAATCAGAGATTTCTCCTTTTCGTTAGTAGCCGTTTCTGAAACTCTACTCCATATAATCCGTTCCGATACTGTGATAAACAAGCTAGCCCTATTTAAAGCATTCTCGATAATAAACGTGGACATGAAATGCAAATAATAAAAAAAAAGAACAGGTAATCAACTCCTTCGTCTCATATTTTGCGCTAATGCCTTGGGTCTAGCGAATAACAGTAAGGTCACGTGTCTTCTGTGTTTAGAAGAAACGTGATTACCGCTGCCCCAGTAATATATCGGCACCGGTATCACTATACCATGCGTAAGAAGGTCAGTCAGATTTCTTGTATGCATAAGAAATTACAACTGTTCAGGTCAGGTCAGGATAACCTCTCCAAAAGCCCCAGTTAAAAGATGTTTATCTTTGTATGGCTAAAATCCAGAACTTATTGTAAGTCCTAGCACCAATTACTGATTTTCACCTCTCATTGTGACTTAGGGAAATAGTTATTATATATGAAGTAAATTAAAAAGCAAAATCTCAGCACATGCTTGTCAATGAGTGTTGAAATGATCTGGCTACATACAAAGGTTTTAAGCGCCAAGATCAGAACCCAGCTAGCATTCTACGTAAATCTATATCGGGCCGTCATCGGCCCGTCAGCTACCCTGACGGGCCGATGACGGCCCGATATAGATTTACGTAGAATGCTGACTGGGAAAAAACACCTTCTGATATGCGCCCACCGAAGATGAAAATAACCTTGCACATTTGCACAGTCTGATCATAATCTTTAACGAGCACATTTTGCACAGCCAAGGATGCAAAATTTCTTCATGCGGACAACGAAAACTGATCAGACTGCGCGTTGGCTCAGGCTGATTGAATCCTCTTTGGGCGCTCATGTCTAAAGGACCCAGTTTCGAACTTGACCTAAAAATCATCAAGACAAACATTTTGAGCAAGATTCATGACGACTGCTTGAAAAATGTAACCGCTAGAGTGATAACAAGGTTTTCCGCTGATTTGGCCAGGTGACCTAGTTTTTTACCCCAGGTAACCCAGTTTCGAACTTGACCTAGAATCATCAAGACAAACATTTTGAGCAAGATTCATGATGATTGCTTAAACAAGTCACCCTGATGCTTCCTAGCAAGTTTGGAGTCAACTGGCCTTTCGGTTCATGAGAAGAAGCGAAAAATAGATTTTCAAGATGGCTGCCATATGGATTTCCGATCGGCACGATTTTAACTATTTTTGATCTACAAGTCACCCCAATGCTACCTAGCAAGTTTGGAGTCAATTGGCCTTTCAGTTCAGGAGAAGAAGCGAAAAATAGATTTTCAAGATGGACGTCATGGCGGCCATCTTGGATTTCCGATCGGCATGATTTTAGCTATTTTTGATCTACAAGTCACCCCGATGCTTCCTAGCAAGTTTGGAGTCAATTGGCCTTTCGGTTCAAGAGAAGAAGCGAAAAATAGATTTTCAAGAGGGCGGCCATCTTGGATTTCCGATCGGAACGATTTTAGCTATTTTTGATCTACAAATTACCCCGATGCTTCCTACCAAGTATCGAGTCAATTGGACCAGGGGTGTAGGAGAAGTAGGCTTTTAAAGCAATAGATGACGCCGCACGACTAACGACGAACGACGGACGATGGATGACTGACCACAATAACTCACCATGAGCGCTTTGTGCTCAGGCGAGCTAAAAAGGGGAATAACTCCGCAAGGAGAATCCGAATGTTAAAACGAAAAAAAAAAAAAAAAAATCGCTTATTGTTCATGTTGGTGTTATATATAAAAGTTCAGGATCCTAGCTCTAACCATTCCTGACCGTATGCAAAGCGTATCGGATAGACGGACACAAGTGGCCAAGTTCAAAAGTTTAAAAATAGTGACAAAAATTACATTCACGATAATGCAAAAACCACATGCACATTTACAGACCATGATAAAAGGGTCTGCAAAGTTTCAAGTTGGTTGGTATAAAACTGTAGGAGAAATGCTCGCACAAGATACCCACCACAGTAATGCATTTTAATAGTATTTAAGCCCCAAAAAAGTCTAAGTTCAAAAGTAAAAAAAAATAGTGACAAAAATTAAATTGTCGATAATGCCATGCATATCTAGAGACCATGACAGAAGAGCCTGCAAAGTTTCAAACTGATCAGTATTAAACTGTACGAGGATTTGCGCACACAAGGTACCTACCGTCTGTCGTCAAATGCCTAAATCGAAAAAGGGGAATAACTTCGCACGGGGAACCCCAACGGAAAAACGAAAAAAATATCGGTCCGTTTGTTTTCGATGCTGAAGCTACAAATAAAAGTACAGGATCCTAGCTCTAACCATTACTGGTCGTTAAGTCCCAAAATGCCTTAGTCCTAAAGTCGGAAAAAAAGTGACATAAACTGAATTGTCGATAATGCTAAAAAAAAAAAAAAAAAAAAAAAGACAAACAAAAAAACAACAACAAAAAACATGCACATCTACAGACCATGACAAAAAATCTGTATGCGGATTTGCGCACACAATGTACCTACCGTCTGTAGTCAAATAATAAGTCGAAAAAGGGGAGTAACTGCGCAAGGAGAACCCCGACGAAAAAAACAAAACAATATGAGTCCGCTTATTTTTCGTGCTGATGCTATATATAAAATTTCAGGATCCTAGCTCTAACCATTCCTGACCGAGTGCAAATGTAACGGACAGACAGACAGACAGACTGACGGACGGACAAGCCCAAACCAATATGCCCCCTCAACTACTTCGAAGTTGGGGGTATAATAAAAAAAAAAAAAAAAACTGACAGGACACCTCTGCTAATGGAAATGGATCCGTCTAAAGAGAAGGTAGAAGAGTTCACTTGGCGTAAATGGGTTAAAAAAAATCAACGGCGGAATTTGCACGAAGTGTATCGAGTGTCATTCAAATTTGTGGAACAGATGGATGAGTGAATGAATGAATGTTCACAATTGAGCCAGCGCATGACAAAATCTACACTAAGACCAAGTCCCGAGCTAATAAAACTTTTTTCATACTCAACTCAATGAGCATAAAAATTGTCCCGCTAATAAATCTCAAATTACTGACAATTGCTATTTCTTTCTTTTTCTTTCTTGCTAAACATAGTTGAGGATGAAAATTTCTCTGTTTATAAATATGAAAATGCCAACTGTTGTTTGCATTTTCATATCTATTAGCAGAGAAAATTTAATTTTCAGCTGAGTTAAGCATGAAAAAAAGTTTTATAAACTCGGGGTCTGTGTGACCAGCAAATACTGAGATCAGCCTGTACATCCATCCAGTATGGCAAGTGTTCTCCTTTATTCTTCTTTGGACATGCCGGAAGTTGTAGAAGGCAAATGCGATCAGCGAAGACTCTGATCAGTGTATGGATGCCCAGGCTGGTCTGAGTCTTCACTGATCGCACAAGTCTTATTGTAGGTTTTGTCGTGCGCTGACTCAGTTAATAGCTGTATTACTGAATATAGTTACAGCTTATCGTTCAATTTTTATGTCTTTACGGTAAAGTAGTTTTTTTCTGAACGGGGGTATTGGCTAAATCGACGTCCCTTTCACAAGACTATATTCCTAATTCAGAATTTAAACACGCATTGTAGGTAGTTGTGCCACAGCTTAATGTCTCTATATAAGAATGAATACTTTAGGAGACACAAAGTGGAAGTGAAATGTTGATGTAATCTTGAAGCTTTTCTGGAAACGACTCGCAGTTACCATAAATTGTCACAGACCTGTTGTTTAGAACTGGTTCCAACCATAAGAGATCACATGTGCATTCAATATTGGTCGCCTGTAGATAGAAATGTGTCAGTGGAGATATGGTCGTAGATATGAATTGTGGGAACGTCGTGAGATACGTGTTGGACAAATCTATACTGGTTAGCGATGGCAGATTGCTAAAAGCATATTTAGAAATATATCTAATGGGGTTATTTTTCAAAATCAAACCGCCGAGTCTAGGTAAATCCTGAATATCGTTAGATTCTATAGTCACAATACTGTTGTTCATTAGATTAATTGTGCGTAGGGCTTTCATTTTCATTATAACAGCCGGGATTTGATAAAATCCATTTCCATACAGTTCCAGCAAACTAACCTGTGTGTTACTCGGAATGTTCTCTTCAGCAATGAATCGAAGGTTTGGGTTTTTTGTAACGTACAAAATAGTTGCATTTGGAAATACTGCGAACATCGACGGAAATAGCAGTAGGTTGTTTTCCTGCATAGTCACGTGGGCTACAGTTGTCAATGGACCTCCGTTACACGGCTTTAGAAGTGGTTCGTGGATGTCAAAGTGATGGTTTCCCACTAAGTCGAATGTTCTTAACTTCCGCAGTTTGCAGATGGCAAACGGAACTGCCCTTAGAGACGTATTTGTTATGAAGAGATTACGAAGAGAGTTTTCCATTCCATGGAATGCAGAATGTGGCAAGTCAGATAATATCAGATCATTTATGTGAAATTCCTTTACTTTGCGTAACAGATAAACCTCGTAAGGCCAGCGCTGAAGTGCACTAGAACCCATACCGAATGTTTCCAGTGTCAAACCAATATTGTGCATTACATTTGCATCGAACACACTGATTGGATTTCCCCATATGTAAAGAGTTTTGAGATTGGTCAGTTTAGCAAGAGCTTGAGGAAGCGCATTCAGCTGGTTTCCACCCAAATCAAGAAGAGAAGTTACATTTTGTACGCCGTCAAAAGCGGCTATGCTAATGCTAGAAAGTAGGTTTGTATTGAGATAAATTTCTAGTTTTCTTGTTCTAACATTACCAAAAGCTTGACTTGGAATGGTAGTTAAATTGTTTCCTGAAAGAAATACTAAAAGTCCTTTTCCGGTTGATTGAATATCAGGGAAATCCAGTAGCTGCTTTTCGGAACAGTCAATAGAGCCTTCACTACAGTAGCAAGCGTCTGGGCAATTAGTGTTGTTGGAGGGTCTATCTAGAAACTGATGTGTTAGCAACAACTTGTTAAAAAATACAATAATCCCTATGTGGAGAATCATCTGAAAAGAAAATGGAATAACAAGTAACAAAATACAGTCGACTCTCGTTATCTCGAACTCCAAGGGACTCTATGAAACACTTCGAGATATCCGTACTTCGACATATCAGATTTGCAGCAATGAGGAAAACAATTAATCGAACAAACACTTTTAACAGAATGAATATGTAATTTGACTCCAAAATTAGAGATATATTGAAAATATTGAGGAAAAGAGGAGAAATTGCTCCTAAGGAGCAATTTCTCCTCTTTTCCACAATATTTTGTTTCCTGTTGGTAGATCTCTGTGTTAAAACAGGGACCAGATTTTCACTTCGAGATAAGCGGTTATTCGAGATAAGCGAGTTCGAGATAACGAGAGTCGACTGTATGTGTGTTTATGGTAGCCCTATCCTACCCAAGTGCTTTTCGTACGTTTGTTCGATTTGCGCTTGTTGGTTTTGTTTTATTTTACTACACTGCAGCTGGTGTTAGTGCCGTGTGGCGGCGGTAGAACATCTCCCGCCTGCTCCCCCGCCCCTCCTTACGTCACCATAAAGCAGATAATATTTCATTTCCTTTGGGATCATTGTCTGTTTCCTCTTCCTCTTGGTGTCTGGGAAGGGGTGAGGCTTGTGATTGTGGCACTACCTAGACTTTTCTCTTACCTTTTATGTTGTTTGCTATTCTAACAGTAGTTTTTAGACACAGCAAAGAGTTGTCAAACAGATTTGGTAAAACTGTATGCGGAGTCCAAATATATTTGGCAATTTTGGTATAATGCTATATAATAATGTGAGAAAAAAATCACTACCTACGCTACCTGTTTTGTTCTTAAACATGGCAATGTTGGTATAACGCTATCAAACATCACTACCTACGCTACCTGTGTTGTTTTTAAACATGTTATCCTAAACACACATATTTTTTATTTGCCCTAAAGGGACATTGGCAAACAGTTAAGACCTAGATGACCACAAAACAGGCGTCTGACCATGTTCAACACTGTTTGCATTAATCATTACGAAAAGGCGCCTATTCAAATATATTGAGAATTTTACCACCAAAAAATGAAAACTTTCAAATGAAAAATTCTGGTAGTTTTCATATTTCTGCTCAAAACATAAATTGTGGGTACTCGTTAGAACCGCCTCGGCGAGGCGGTTCTAACGGTACCCACGCGAGGCGGTTCTAACGAGTACCCACAATCTACGTTTTTTTTAGCAGATATAAGAAAATTAATGTATACCCCTGTAAACTCCAGTTTTACTGTATAAAAGTGGGTTTAAATGGATAAAAACTATATAGGCGTGTTTTCGTGATGTACAGAAATAATAAAACATAATGATAGTTAAAACTAAACAGACACCCAAAGGCAAATAATTCGGAAAAAAATCTTTTTAACTGAAATACACATCTTTAGCCCGTGCAGTTTACAATTCCAATAAAGAATTTCTGGTGACAAGGAGTAATTATGCAGTCAGATAACTAAATCTTGTGGAACTGTGGCTGTATCAACTCAGTCCTGCCAAAAACCTACTCGATCACTGGCAGGATAGTGCAGCCAGGAACCCACAGGCTATTGATCGCCGTTTATATTAAATATAGTCTTCCCTTGACTCTTACTATTTTGATATTAACATATGGCAGAATAATTATCGATGTTGCCCAGGAAAAAATTACAAGACGATTCGTATGAATATTGAGCCCTATTTTCTAGAAAAAGATAGAGAAATATTTACAATATCCCTTGCTTATACATAACTGTGAATACTCAAGGGAAAACCGTTTGTGACATTTCGCCTTCCTGCACATGAGAAAGGGTATACTTTAAAAGGAAAGAATTTTCTCCCAAGGGCGAGCAAATTATTTCCTTTAAGAGTAAACGCATTTTCAGAGAGAAACCCGGTTTTGATAGAGCTGAAAGTGTATCCATTCCTTTTAATGGTTATACAAAAAAAAAAAAAAAAAAAAAAAAAAAAAAAAGAAAGAAAGAAAAAAGAATGTACTTACCTTATGCTGAAAGAAGTTATCCATTAAACAATAGGCTAAAGCTTTGTATTGTAAATGACAGCTACTGATAAGATGGAAACTATTCCATGTGTTCCAAAATCTTATGTAAAAGGAAAAGTGGCCGGTTTGAACATGGCTTTGAGTCATTTTTACTTTAACGAAAACGTATTCTGATTCTAGAGTTGACGTTAGTTGCAGAATGAAGAGCTTGAACATACTGGTCAGTTTGAACATGATTATTAGTCATTATTCTAAAAATGACAGCTTATTTTGATCATGGTTTAGTGAAGTATGGCCATACGGACACCATGTGCCACCAAAAACAGCTTTCATTACGAAAACACGCCTATTTAAACATATAGAAAATTTCACCTTCAAAAAACTGGAAAATTTCAGATAAAAAATTTTTGCTCGAAAACACAGATTGTGGGTGCTCGTTAGAATCGGCTCGGCGAGGCGGTTCTAACGAGTACCCACAATCTATGTTTTTGAGCAGAAATTAGAAAAATAATGTATACCCCTGTAAACCCAGTTTTACTATATAAAAGTGGGGTTTAAGGGGGTCAAAATTACATAGGCATGTTTTCGTGATGATTGAAGCTAAAATGAATTCAAATGAGGCTCAGAAGAACTTACAAATAAACAAGTAGTCCTATGGCTACTGATCGTTCATATGAGTCAAAGATGTCTCATCTGGCTAGCTGTATCACTTGATCTAAGACTTAAAAGTTGCACATGTGGGCTTTTAAGACTAGACAAAATGAATTATTAGATTCTCTTTTAGATTTTTGTGAAAACAATTTCAGTTGGAAGACGAATGCAAATGAATTCAAATGAGGTAAAGAAGAACTTACAAATAAACAAGTAGTCCTATGGCTACTGATCCCTCATCTGAGTCAAAGATGTCTCATCTGGCTAGCTGTATCACTTGATCTAAGACTTAAAAGTTGCACCTGTGGGCTTTTAAGGCTAGACAAAATGAATTATTTGATTCTTTTAGATTTTTGTGAAAACAATTTCAGTTGGAAGACGAATTTTATCTTTTATTTCAGAATATTCTCTTCAACAATCATGGATTTTAAGTGGCATGGAGCGGCGAATCATAGATTATAAGTGGCATGGAGCGGCAGTCGGTTGCCAGTCACCCAAATGTATATTGGTCTGCTGGAATAAGAAGTCGGCTAATAGACATCGACACTCACCGATGAATGGCCGAGCATCGGGCGTCAATCGCACGCCAGTCGCCAGATCGGTCTGCCGTTGACCTTTAATCGTCCGATCATATGCCGATTGTCGGCGGATAGTTGGCAAGTTTTCAGTCGTCAGTCGTCTGTTTTTTTTTTTTTTTTTTTTTTTTTTGTTTTTTTTTTTTTGGCTTCCCGATCAATGAACAAACAACGATCAGCCGCTGTTTTACCGCAAGCCATCTATGTTGTATACTTTTAATGTAATAGCTCCTGTTGCCGATTCGGCCGATCAACAAACATAAATGTCGGTCGACCGTCGTTAAGAGCCTTCTTCTCAGGCGAGCTATAAATCGCTGAGAAACCATATGGGAAATCGTTTCTGAGTTCAATGACAAATGCCCCTGAAATGAGCGATCTGGTCGTGCCGAAATTCGCAGTCGGTCAAGACTTTATCCCTGTCATGGGTACTTGCAAGTGCGAGGAAGATTTGCTACAAAATGTTCGAGAGAAATTGTAGACACCGTTTTTCAATCTATATGCCCAAGGGAACGCCATTCTTAAGTATGCCGTCCGACTGTACAGAAACCAAGAGTGTGTGAAGTTGGCTTGGGATTTGCAGCTTGGATTATCGATTTTGCCCAACCATAATCGGTACTTTACTATACTTTACTACTACGGAATAAATCGAATACCAAAATCCATACTTCAAACTCCAAGCCAACTTCATACACTTAAAATCAAATTAAGATGAGATTTAATTACAATCCCACTTACCTGTAAGTAAGATGAAAATCAGATTAAAAGTAGCCATAAAAGGTTGGAGACAGTGTTACTGAAATTCGAACTCGTTGTCCTGGTTACCAACAAGTTTGAAGAAGATCAGATCGAAAATGGCAGAGAAAAGATACACACGCGTGAATTTAAATAACCTCTCGCTGAGAAGTGTGACAATCATAGGATAAAGACCCCCTATTTTTATTCACTGTCGGGAAAAAAACTCAGTGGGAGGTATCATTTGTGCTTACGTCACACAATCGGAAGTGTTGTCGGATGAGATTTATGTTCGGAAAACAGGTATTTCCATTTCGCGCTTTAATGCATTCCAACCGAAAATTTTGACACATAGCGCAGTTGGTGGCGCATAAATTTCTCTTTCTTTAGCTACTTTTATTATCTGCGTGCTTACCATGGTTACCGAGAGCACTTGGGACAAAACCCGGAAAACTGACTGGTAGCGAACACGGACAACTACGATCTTGTAACAAAAACCTATTTTACTGCAACCCAACTGGAAATTAAAATCGAAACAAGCTTCGCCCGGATGCATAATTATGAGTTACCCATATCTATTCCTTTGGCACGGACGAAAACTCGTTTATTGGTTGTATGAAAGAGAAAAAAAAAAGAAATGTTATCTACCACGGGCGCGAAAATAATGGTAGCTTCCATGTTGAATATGAAGAGTCGATTTTGCTTTTTAAACTTAAATTAATACAATTCGGTTTTTGCCTTCCAGAAGATTATACAAGCTAAGGAATTGAAAGAAATACATCCTATAGTTTCCTTGCAGTGCCGAATCATGCAGTAAGATATCAGACATGATGCGATCAAGTCCAAGAAATTGGAAACTTTACCAGGAAATTCAGAGTTATCTATCAAAGATCGGTATTGTTTAGCACCGAAAAACAATTTTTATATTTTATTTATTTATTTATTTATTTATTTATTTATTTATTTATACTGGTGAGCCTAAATTAAGAGAAACGATACACTGATAAAAATGGTATTCTATGCAGCAGACAAAAATCTGAGCATCCCAATATCATATGGACAGGGTGTGGTCAATCAGTACCGAAATCGCAGGCATTACATCAGAAACCAGTGACGGGAGAAAACATCCTCCAGTTTGTGACAAGATCAACCCCGTACAATGTACGGAAAACGACTGGAGATACGGAAAACGCCAAGCGAACCTCGGGTTAATAGAATCTTACCTTGTGAAATACGGCGTTTTGAGTCTTACCAACGAAAATGAGCAGGTAAAGAAAGTAAAAAATGTATTAACTAACAATTCTAAGGCTTTGAGTCTAACGTTGTTCGCGCTTTATGTGGTGTCTTTTGGGTATTTACCCTTTTTCGGGTGTCTTTTTCTTCGTCTTGTTGGTAGTTTGTTGCTCATTGCAATCACCCGCTTAAAAACTAGAGGGAGCTGGTCGTTTTACCGTTACTATGTCTTTTTATTTCTCATGTCATTTTTCTTTTTTTTTTTTTTTTTTTTTCTTTTTTTTTTTTTTGTGATGTACATACTACTAGCAGACAGAAATTCGAACTTATAATCTTGGATACATGAATAAACTAGACACCCAATCGGACCAGAAATCGCTTACCTGGATGGGACTGATCATATTATGTTACATATACTACAGCTGAACTCACTGTGTAGTAGATGAATGAACAATTGAAATGCCTGGTATAAAAGCAGATCAAATATTAAAGCAATATCTTAAAGGTAAAGAGTTTTACCAGCTAAAGGGACATTGATATACCTTTTAACATAAAACTGGGTCCCCATGGCTTAGTGGGTAAGGATGTTGTCTCTTAATCATTAGATTCTCACCGCTATGGGTACGAGCCTCGCTCCATCTTGGCAGCCATCTTGAAATTCTTCAAACGACATTGGTTTCCTCACATACAGTACAACAGATTGAACTGAAAGTTGGTGCTGCTTCGGGGTGACACTGGGATTCAGAATAATGTCGTTCCGTTCCGATATCGAAAATGGCCGTCACGGTGGCCATTTTCTAAATCTTCAAACAACATCTCCTCCCGTAAGGTTGGTCAGATTATGCTGAAACTTGGCAGGAAGCATTGGGGTGACGTCGAAGTTTAGTTTTGTCGATGTTTAGACAAATAGTTTGTTCAGACCGCATGAGGGGTTTTCTAACTCATCAGTGCAACATCTCCGCGAACATAAAAATCAAACGAATACAGAGATGAAACACCGACGAGGACTCGACACCATGAAATAGCTGAAATGCTGGGGCAAAAGAAACCCAACAGTTGGAATCCGTTGGCGCGACTAGAGACACAGCATCAGGTACCAACTGACATTACCTAAAAAGTAAGTCTGTATGCCGGAGCTGTCATAGAATCTGATGTCCGACCCGCCGGTGTGCAATTAAAAGAGAAGTAAATTATCAACCGTAATTGGGTTAAGTACCATCATGCAGTTAGTTGTATAAAATTTATGTTGTACCAAATCTTTTTTATATCGAATAATGACTTTACGAAATTGGGTACACAACTTGCATTTTTATTGGATTCTTTCCATAAAAGATACAAGTCTTTAAACTAGATACAAGTCTACAGGAATATTGATTCCTGTTCATGGCATTCACTTCTATTTTATGCCACCATTGTTTCAGATGAGTTTGAAGATGTTTTTTCTTTGACTTCCTGTTTCAAAGATGGCTGACATTATGGTCGCTAATGTGCCCAATGTGACTTGTGAACACCAAATTTCTGGCATTTTACATTGAATTCCTCAAACATTTCACACAAACCTTTCTTCAATCAACGTCTTGTATGAGTGTAACTATGTATTTTCCCAACATCCTGTTTTTCTCTGATGGCCAACAAAATGGCCATCAGAATGCCTAGTTTCACCTTGCAGCCACATCAATTGGCCATTTCTCATGGTATTGCCCGTATGCAGGTCCTATATCGGATACCGACTACTTTTATATTCCTTTTGTGTGTGAGTGCTGGGGGGTGGGGGCGCGGTTACGACATTTTCAAGATTATTTCCCTTATTTCGAGCCGATCGTTAATCATTGGTGGGCGGAAACCGGGATACGCGGAGAATCCGTTGCAAAACTAGGCGTCTCACATGTGACCCGAACGAGGCTCGTACCCACAGCGGTGAGAATCTAATGATTAAGAGACATCATCCTTACCCATTAAGCCATGGCGACCCAGTTTCATGTTAAAATGTATATCAATGTCCCTTTAGCTGGTAAAACTCTTTACCTTTAAGATATTGCTTTAATATATGATCTGCTTTTATACCAGGTATTTAAATTTTTCATTCATCTACTACACAATGAGTTAAGCTGTAATATGTGTACCATATTATGATCAGTCTCGTCCAGGTAAGCGATTTCTGGTCCGATTGGGTGTCTAGTTTATTCATGTATCCAAATTTATATATTCGACTTTCTGTCTGCTAGTAGTTTGTACATCACAAATTCTCTCTTCTGTTCTTAGGTAGTTATATAGTGCGAATCATCAGTAGACGATGCTCAGGGTGCAGGAATAACTTTTACAATAATATTTGCTAGAATTTGAAATCTTATTCTTTTCGCCAATTGTGGTTCTGATCTCAGCGTTTCAATTCTTTCCTGCTTCTATATTATCCAGAGATTATGTATGTTCGTCCACAAGTATTTCAGCCGAAAATTGCTAATAACCTCTGGTGCATTTGTAACGTGAGCACATATTGTATTAATTGATATTCAGCTAGAGCCTTGCATGTGAAAGAGCCCAAAAGCAACAAAAATAAAAACCATCCCAATGGATCGAAAGGAATAGAAGATATGAGAAAAAAAAAAAACATATATTAACGATAAAATGACATGAGAAATAAAAATACATAGTAACGGTAAAACGACCAGCTCCTTCTACTTTTTTAAGCGGTGATTGCAATAAGACAACAAACTGCCAACAAGACGAAGAAAAAGACACCCGAAAAGTGTAAATACCCAAAAGACACCAAATTAAGCGCGAATAACGTTAGACCCAAAGCCTAAGAATTGTTAGTTAATACATTTTGTTATTTTCTTTACCTGCTAATTTTCGTTGGTAAGACTCAAAACGCCGTATTTCACAAGGTAAGATCCTATTATCCCGAGGTTCTGTTGGCGTTTCCCGTATCTCCAGTCGTTTCCCGTACATTGTACGGGCTGGACCTTGTCACAAACTGGAGGTTGTTTTCACCCGTCACCGGATTCTGATGTAATGTCTGCGATTTCGGTACTGATTGACCACACCCTGTCCATATGATATTGGGATGCTCAGATTTTTGCCTGCTGCATAGACTGCTATGTTTATCAGTGTATAGTTTCTCTTAATTTAGGCTCACCAGTATAAATAAACAAATAAATAAATAAATAAAATTGAAAATTGTTTTTCGATGCTAAACAATACCGATCTTTGATAGACAACTCTGAATTTCCTGGTAAAGTTTCCAATTTCTTGGACTTGATCGCGTCATGTCTGGTATCTTACTGCATTACTCGACACTGCAAGGAAACTATAGGATTTATTTCTTTCGATTCCTTAGCTTGTATAATCTTCTGGAAGGTAAAAGCCGAATTGTATTAATTTAAGTTTAAAAAGCAAAATCGACTCTTCATATTCAACGTGGAAGCTACCAAGTTTTTTGCGTTCGTGGTAGATAACATTTCTTTTGTTTTTCTCTTTTCATGCAACCAAAGTCGAGTTTTCGTTCGCGCCAAAGGAATAGATATGGGTAACTTATAATTATGTATCCAGGCGAAGCTTGTTTCGATTTTAATTTCCAGTTGGTTTGCAATAAAATAGGTTTTTGTTACAAGATCGTAGTTATCCGTGTTCGCTATCAGTCAGTTTTTCGGGGTTTTGTCTCAAGTGTTCTCGGTAACCATGGTAAGCATGCAGATAATGAAAGTAGCTAAAGAAAGAGAAATTTATGTGCCACCAACTGCGCTATGTGTCAAAATTTTCGGTTGGAATGCAATAAAGCGCGAAATGGAAATACCTGTTTTCCGAACATAAATCTCATCCGACAACATTTCCGATTGTGTGATATAAGCACAAATGATAAATACCACGGTGTTTGTTTCCCGACAGTGTTAATTTGGGGGTCATAAAATTATGACCGGGGATCAATTTTTAAAGAATAATGAACGGGGGCCGTTATTCTAAAGGGAAAACGGTATATCCAACTTCGTTACAAGGGGCGCCTGATCCCCTTGAACCCATTCTGGATCCGCCAATGGAATTTCGCATTCAATGGCAAAACAAAAGTATGTCTAGTTGGGGCAAGGTAGGACGTGTGTATCAAGTCATTGAACCAATGATATGATAAACAAGAGCTCGCTCGGCTTCTCACAAAGCAGTTTTTGGTGGTGAAATTTTCAAACTATTTGAATAGGTGTGTTTTGTAATGAAATGTACGAAGTGTATTCAGTCCCTTAAACAGTTCCGTGCAAATTTGCGGAATAAATATAATTTATGGACAGGCAAATGTCATTACGAAAACTCGCCTATTATATAGAAAATTTTACCTCCCAAAACTGAAAATTTTCAGACAAAAAACTTTGATATTTTTATACTTCTCTTCTGCTCAAAACATAGATTGTTGGTACTAGTTAGAACTGTCTCACCGAGGTGGCTCTAATGGGTACCCACAATCTATGTTTTCGAGTAAAAATTAAAAAAAATAATGTATCCCCCTGTAAACCTCAGTTTTACTATACAAAAGTGTGATTTAATGGGGTTAAAATTATAAAGGTATGTTTTCGTGATGGTTGAGCAGCTGTATTACTAAAACCTACAATAAGACCTGTATGAACAGCAAGGTCTCAGATAAGCCTGTTTATCAATCCAGTGTGGCAAGGGTCCTCGTTTATTCCTCTTCGGATAGCCCGTAGGCTGTAGAAGACGCATGCGATCAGCGAAAATACTAATCAGACTGCGTGATGCGCAGGCTGATCTGAGTCTTCGCTGTTCGTACAAGTCGTCTGGCGATGGCTCAAGTATAATTACAAGATTTATCATTCATATTTATTTTACATTAGTACGAGGAACTCCTATTTTCTGGTAAGAGATGTTGGCTCCGGCCGACCTCTTTTTAATTTTCTGATTCAGAATTTAAACACATACTGCTGGTCCTTGTGCTTCAACTAAATTAAATAGAAGACTGACGAAATTAGGAGACACAAAGTGAAAGTGTATTGTTGATGAAATCTTGAAGTTTTTCTGAGAATGACTCGCAGTTACCATGAATTGTCACAGACCTGTTGCTTAGGACTGGCTCCAGCCATGAGAGATCACATGTGCATTCAATATTGGTCGTCTGTAGATAGAGATGTTTCAGTGGAGATATAGTCGTAGATATGAATTGTGGGAATGTCGTAAGATGCGTGTTAGACAAATCTATACTGGTTAGTGATGGCATATTGCTAAAAGCATATTTAGAAATATACTGAATGGGGTTGTTGTTTAGAAATAGACTGTCAAGTCTAGGTAAATCTTGAAAATCGTTAGATTCTATGGTCACAATACTATTGTTCATTAGATTTATTATGCTCACAGCTTTCATTTTCATTATAACAGCCGGGATTTGATAAAATCCATTTCCATACAGTTCCAGCAAACTAACCTGTGTGTTATTGGGAATGTTCTCTTCAGCTATGAACCTGAGGTTTGGATTTTCTGTAACGTACAAAACAGTTGCATTTGGAAATACTGCGAACACCGGCGGGAATAGCAGTAGATTATTTCCTTGTATAGTCAAATATATTTCAGTTGTCAACGGACCTTCAATGCATGGCTTTATAAGTGGTTCATGATCGTCAAGGCCAAGGTTTTCCCATAAATCTAATGTTTGTAACTGCCGCAGTTTGCATATGGCCATTGGAACTGTCCTCAGAGATGTGCCTGTTATAAAAAGATTACGAAGAGAATTTTCCATTCCATGGAATGCAGAGTATGGCAAGTCGGATAATGGCACATCACTTATGTGAAATTCCTTCACTTTGCGTAGTAGATGGACCTCGTAAGGCCAGCGCTGAAGAGCAGTAGAACCCATACCGAATGTTTCCAGTGTCAAACCAATATTGTGCATTATATTTGCATCGAACACACTGATTGGATTTCCCCATATGTAAAGAGTTTTCAGATTGGTCAGTTTAGCAAGAGCTTGTGGAAGCGCGTTCAGCTGGTTTCCACCCAAATCAAGAAGAGAAGTTACGTTTTGTACGCCGTCAAAAGCATTTATTCCAATACTGGAAAGTAAGTTTGTATTCAGGTAAATTTCTAGTTTTCTCGTACTGACATTAGCAAAAGCTTGATTTGGAATGGTTGTTAAATTGTTTCCTGAAAGAAATAGCAAAAATACTTTTCCGGTTGAGCGAATATCAGGGAAATCCAGGAGCTGCTTTCCGGAACAGTGAATAGAGATTTCACTACAGTAGCAAGCGTCTGGGCAGTTCGTATTATTGGAGGGTGTAGTTAGAAACTGGCTGGTAAGTGATAACTCGTTGAAAAATACAATAGTCCATATGTGGAGAATCATCTAAAAAGAAAAATAGAATAAACAACAAGTAAGCCATTTATGCCTAGCGCCCCTTTATGCCAAACAACAAAATACAGTTGACTCTTGTTATCTCGACCTCGCTTATCTCGAATAACCGCTTATCTCGAAGTGAAAATCTGGTCCCTGCCTATACATGAAAACCTAACAACAGATGGAAAATATTGTAGAAAAGAGGAGAAATTGCTCCACAATATTTTCAATATATCTCTAACTTTAAAAGTCCAATTACCTATCAGTTTGTTAAATGTGGTTAATCAAATTATTTTTTCCTCAATTCTGCAAACCTGATATGTCGAACTACGGATATCTCGAAGTATTTCAGAGAGTCCCTTGGAATTCGAGATAACGAGAGTCTACTGTATGTGTGTTTAGGGTAACCCTACCTTACCTAATTTTCCTGATGAAACCTAGCATTTTTTCATGTTTCTGAAAAAAAGATGTATTTATGCTACCATATCTATGCTAAATATTCAGACAAGAAAGCCTGAGCGAACAGTGTAGATGCAGATCCAACTGCTCCTACAGGACCACATTAATAGTGTCTACACTCTTTGCTATTTTAACAGTACTTTTTAGACACATCAAAGGTCAGTCAAACAGACTTGGTGAAATTTATGTAGACTATGGTGCGAAATCAAAACATATTTGAAAATGATGATATAGTTCAATATAAAATATAAAGACATAAATAATCACTACCTACCCTACCTATTCAATTCCCCTTGTGTTACCCAAAACACATACATGTATATTTTTTTCTTATTTGGTCTAACAGGATATTGATAAACAGTTAAGACCAAGATACCACAGAATACGGCGTCTAATCAGGGTTTGCAGCATCAGCATTTAATACACGAATTAATATAAACCATAGTAATTACATGTATAAAAACTAAGCAGTTGGAAATGGACCTGTCCATAGTTACGGTAGAACAGTTCACTTGGCATAAACGGATATAAGATCAAATTACTCAAATGCCATTGGAAACCATAACACGATCTTAATCTGACCCATTGATCTCTTCCCAGCTAGCATTCTACATAAATCTACAGCGGGCCATTAGCGGCCCGTCAGCTACCCTGACGGGCTGTTAACGGACCGTTATGGGTTTATGTAGAATGCTTACTGGGAAATTTTCTACTGTATAAAATGGTGAATTTTCTCGGGAGGTGGTGGCGGTAGGGGGGGGGGGGGGGAGTATTCTAAATAAATATTGCATTTCTTTTTACGATTGTGCTTAAAACATCAAATATAATTCATTCAACGGTTTTGTTAAATCACCTGACCAATAAAAAAAAAGCAAAGCCTACCTTTGCACAAACACGTTAGAGGGGTTCTGAAAATGTAAACTTTAACTGACAGACTATAAAAAGTAGACTAATTGTAAAGTATTTTTTATACTGTTCTCAGAAAATAATACCAGAGATCTCATATAAATTGTCTCCCTAAAGAGACAATTTGCATGAAATGTCAAGTCTTATTTTCTGTGAAGAATAAAAAAGATATCACTTGCTTGATGATTAAGCCTACAGAGTGCTAAAACTGTAAATGTATATGAGATAGAACACGTAATGAATGAATGGCGCCTTGAGAGGCGGTGCTGCCGAGTTCTATGCGAACAATAACGATATAGATCAGACAGGGGAACCATATGAGCGTCAACGTTCGAAAACATACCTTCTGGGCCCAGATGTTCAAAAATAACGATGTCGTTAGTAAACGTATCTTTCAAGTTTTTATCATTAAATATGGCACATATGCTAATATTTTTGCTGAAAACAATGTGAGTAGCTTTTGCATTTGCATAAGCTACTCCCATTTTTTCAGCAAAAATATCTGAATTAGATATGGTACTTGCTAGAACAGTTAACATTTTGACCACTAACGAGCTCGTTAAGCTAACGAATATTTGAACCACTGGGTCCTGATAAGTACGCCCAAATCAGCTTGCGTATTCGCGCAGTCTGATCATTCTTCTGAAGAAATGTTGAATTCTTGGCTATCCAAAATGAGCCCAGTGAAGATTCTGATCACACTGTGTGAATACGCAGGCTGATCTGGCTGATCTGAATTTTCGCTGGGTGCACTTGTCCGAAGGTATATATATATATTAAGTCCGCATAATCTACGCTATTGAGCAGAAATTAGAAACTTAATGTATATCCCTGTAAACCCCATTTTTACTGTATAAAAGTAGGGTTTAAGGGGGGGGGGGGGGGGAGGGGTGCTGGGGTCAAATAATTATATAGGCGTGTTTTGGTGACAAAGGGCTATGATATTCGTCAATACGTTATATTCTCCGGTACAGTTATTCTGTAAACAGATGGTCAAAATGTTAAGATAAGAAGGTAATTTTGTATTACTGGGTATTGATAACAAATGCGAGGAAAACAAACAAAATTCTATGCACAAAGATGGAATTCAAGACCAACAACAGTTTTAGTGGGTAAAACCATGATTTAATTAATTTTCTGGTGGAAATATCACATTTTCAGAGTAGCATACTGTAGGTCTTCCTTTAATGTTTTACCCTCTGTAATCGAGCGTCAGTTTTCTGCGCGAATAAAATTAGCAACGAATCGTGAACATCACACATACGAGTATGCGTTACCAATGAAATGAGTCCGATTTCAAAATACCAAAATCGTATGCGTCGATATACACAAGACAAATAAAGGGTTGTTCAGACAGATTGACATGGATTCAAAATAAATGGGATGTAATGCATGGAAAGTAAACATTATTTGGTAGGCATGATTCGCCCACCCTGCCTATCAGCCTGAATAGAGATTTAGGAAAATATGGGAATAGTAATGTCCAAAGTTTAGAAACAAAAATTTGTAATGCTTCATTTGGATACAAAGAACACATATAAGAACGAAAATCCGAGACTCGGTTTTATTAGAAAGTTTGTTAATGTCTTAGCTGTGGCTAAAATATCTGACATAAATCAGGAAACAACCACATAGTAGGAATTGACAAGAACATGATGCCTCCGATACGACTTGTCGACCATGAACAAACCTTTAACTTTATTACCATTGTGGAACATAGCAACAGATAAGGCGCTTTTTTCATCCGAAAAATACTGATGTCTTTCTTCTTTCTCAACGAAAACATATGTTGTGGGTACTCATTAGAAGCGCCTCGCCGAGGCGCTTCTAATGAGTACCACAACATTTGTTTTCATCGAGAAATAAGAAAAATACTATGTGGATAACCCCATTTATCTGTAGCTATGTGGAATCTTGATGTTGTATCCACAAAACGGAAAAAAATGACCACATGGGGAGCAAGTAGACTCCTCTTCCGAAAGGGAGCAAAACAGTTTTTATAGTTGTCCTCCGTGAGAGTGGATTCATTTCTCTTATGCGGCTATAATAAAAAGACACAGTGCGACGTACTTGCCTTGAATTGAAAAGAAGTTATCCGTCAAACAATAGGCTGAAGCTTCTTGTCTAAAGTGCGTTGCCTTATTTTTCCAGTCAAGTATTGGAAACGACAGGTTAGCTACTGATAAGATGGAAACTATTACACGTGTTCTTAAAGTAAACTGGCCAGTTTGAACATGACTCTAGTAATTATTCAACAATACCGAAAACGTAGTCTGATCATTATTTTGTCCTTAACCCTTTTACGCCGAGTGGACACTTCTACCTCATATCCAATAGAAAGGGTATCTAGTTTATTTTTATCATTACTATGTTTTATTGAAATTCCTGCATTTAATGCAAACGATGTAGCCCCTGATCGGACGCCGCGTTTTAGCTATTGGATCTGAGTCTACACTATTTGCCCATTACGAAACAAGCCTATTCAAATATAAAGAAAATTTTACCACCAAAAAATGAAAATTTTCAGATAAAAATTCTGATATTTTTCATATTTCTGCTCAAAACATAGATTGTGGGTACTCGTTAGAACCGCCTCCGCGATCGAAAATCAAGGATGGTCACAATCTTGAAAATCTATTTTATGCTTTTTTTTTATATATTTTGATTCTGTAAGCGGACAGTGAAGGACCTGATCATACAAGTCACCCCTACACTTCCTATCAAGTTTCGAGTCGTTGGCCTTTCCGTTCAGGACAAGAAGTTTAAAAAAGATTTTCAAGATGGCGACTGTGGCGGCCATATTGGATTTCCGATCAGACTAAGTTTAGCTATTTTTGATCTACAAATTGCCTCGCTACTTTCTACCAAGTTGAGAGTCAAGTGGCCTTTCGGCTTAGGAGAAGAAGCGCAAAACGACGATACTAATCTGGGCCCAGTTGTTCAAAGCTAACGATGTCGTTAGTTAACGATTCGTTAAAATTTTCATCGAGCGATACGCAAATATGCTGAAATTTTTTGCTGAAAAAATGTGAGTAGCTTTTGCAGTGCAAAAGCTACTCACATTTTTTCAGCAAAAAATATCAGAATATTGTGTATTAAATCCGTTAGAACAGTTAACGAAATGACCCTTAACGAGCTCGTTAAGCTAACGACGCTTTGAACAACCGGGCCCTGGTTTTCAGATGCGACATTGTTTATGTTGAACACGTCCTCGGCGTACTTGTTTTCTTGTCCTCGGCGTTATATTTTAATCAATAGTCTCAATTTTCCGATCATGTTAACATTATTGAACATTCACGACACTTTTTACTTGAGATCTTTGCGGAATTCCAAGACGATCGGTATGTTGATGTGTATTTTAATGAAAAGTTATTGACCGACATGCAGCAAGTGTACCAATATGACCCGGACTCCCCTATCAGGTTTTTTTTTTCTCTTTTGATCATTTTTGCATGCAGACTGTAAACTGGCACTAGTGTTTCAAGACTACGCAACACACACACACACATACACACACATACACGCACGCATGCATGCACGCACGCGCGAACTCACACACATGCTAGCAAATATACGAGGGCATTCAAAAATTACGCGGAAAATTGCACAATACACGTGTAACATGTCTTATGAAGGTTTTCATCTTTTTACAAACCCTTTCTAAAGTAAAAATCTGCATTTAAACAGTCAACACATTATACGTCATAAGCGTTTCTGGGCTGAAATTAGTGCTTACTCTGAAAAAAAAAAAAAAAAACGAAAAAAAAAAAAAAAAAACGAAAAAAAAACAAAAACGAAAAAATCGGGGTAATGCCACTTGGATAGCCAAATCGGAATAGCTGCCGGTTTCTATTCGGTTCGTAAGATTTTAATATTGTGTAATGATTCTAACCTAGCCTGATTATGCATCACGAAAACACGCCTATATAATTTTGACCCCCTTAAACCCCACTTTTATATAGTAAAACTGGGGTTTACAGGGGTATACATTATTTTTCTTATTTCTGCTCAAAAACATAGGCGAGGCGGTTCTAACGAGTACCCACAATCTATGTTTTGAGCAGAAATATGAAAAAATATAAGAGTTTTTCATCTAAAAATGTTCAGGATTTGGAGGTGAAATTTTCTATATATTTGAATAGGCGTGTTTTCGTAATGAAAAATTATTTGAGCCAAATTATGAGAATTGGGACCTCAGGTTTTTGTAGTTTGGGAGCCTTTAAACGTGCATTCTCAGTCACCAAGTGGGTAATTTTAAAGTACTAAACTGAATAAAATGACAGAACATTACGAAAACACGCCTATTCAAATACATTGAGAATTGTACCACCAAAAAAATGAAAATTTCAGATAAAAATATTCCTATATTTAACATATTTCTGATCAAAACATAGATTGTGGGTACTCGTTAGAACCGCCTCGTCGAGGCGGTTCTAACGAGTACCCACAATCTATGTTTTTAGCAGAAATAAGAAAAATAATGTATACCCCTGTAAACCCCAGTTTTACTATATAAAAGTGGGGTTTAAGGGGGTCAAAATTGTATAGGCATGTTTTCGTGATGAGGAAAACGAGAACCATCGCTTATGAAGGAGCAGCTGCACACGGTATCGGTTAGGTGGTAATCATCATACAAATGTGCCAAGATGGCCCTTGTATCGCTCACCCGAGTACCAGACAAGTTTCAAGTCAACTGGCCTTTCGGTTTCAGCTTGGATTTCTGATCGGGAAGATTTTAATTGGTTTTGCTTTTCAAATCACCCCGATACTTCTTACCAAGTATCCAGATCATTGGCCTTTTAATTCAGGAGTCGAAGTTCTAAACAGATTTGAAAGATGACAGCCATCTTGGATTTCTAATCGAAAGATTATAACTGTTTCTGATCTACAAGTCCCCCCCCCCCCCTCGATACTTCCTACCAAGTTCTGAGTCCACTGGTCTTGCGGTTCAGAAGAAGAAGTTCAAGATAGATTTTCATGATGGCGGCCATCTTGGATTTCCGATCGGAAAGATTTTTGCTATTTTTGGTCGACAAGTTACCTCAATACTTCCTACTAAGTTTCGAGTCAAATGGCTTTTCCCTTCAGAAGAAATTCCAAACACATTTCCGAGATGGCGGCAATGGCGGCCATGCATGTTGGATTTCCGATGGAAATGATTTTAGATATTTTGATCGACAAGTCACACCGATATTTCCTGTTAAGTTTCGAGTCAACTTGCCTTTTAGTTGAGGAGGAGAAGCTCAAAAAAGATTTTCAAAATGGCGGCCTAGGTGACCATCTGGGATTTCTGATAGGAATAATGTTAGCTATTTTTTAAGTCACATCGATAATTCTTATCAAATTTCGAGTCAGTTGGCCTTTCGGTTTAGGAAAGAAGTTAATAATAGATGTTTAAAATGGCGGCGATGATGGCCATCTTGGATATCAGATCGGAATGATGTTAGTCATTTTTGATCTACATGTCTACTCGATACTTACTACCAAGTTTTTAGTCAAATGTCAAATGGCCTTTCGGTTAAGGAGAATAAGTTTAAAATAGATTTTCAAAATGGCGGCTGTGGCCGAATACTTCTTCATCTCCTGCATGTTGTCTTTCATACAGTTTTGATTAAATTGTGATCCATGCCTTTTGACTACCAAAACAAATGACAAAATAAACATTTACAGTGTTACGTTTTCGATGTTGCAATATATATATATATATATATATATATATATATATATATATATATATATATATATATATATATATATATATATATATATATATATATAATATATATATATATATATATGTAGTTTTTTTTTTTTTTTTGTAAATTGCAAAGTCCAACCCAAGAAATACAGAAGCGTTCTGCGTCTCCTAAATCTTATCATTCAATTCAGTTACACTGAAATGTCTCGATTACACCCGACCAATTTCGGAGTCTGTAGATTATCGTTTTAACC